>QRFJ01004265.1:44640-89342 GCA_006176705.1 Cocos nucifera | reverse complement strand
GCGTTAATAACAAACAATTCATGTCTTAATTTTCAACTCTTGAAAATATGAATTATTCTTATCATTAACTCAAGGGATGTATCACAGACACTAAATATGCATTTATGATATAAAATAATTTATTTTATTATTTATAGTCAAAATTATAATTTTATCCCTAGAAGTGTATTATAAGTGTCAGCCAATTCTGGCTTCTAGGGCACACATATCTAACAAACTCCCACTTGACCTAAAGACAATTGGCTATAAATCTAAGTCCCATCTTCTCAAGGTGGGCTTCGATCTTGTACTGGCCCAACAACTTTATAAGTGCATCCACCGCATTGTCTACAGAGTCAACTCTCTTGATCTCGACGTAATCCTTCTCGAGGTAATCGCGAAAGAGGTGGTATTGCCGCTCGATGTGCTTGGATTTCTAGTGAGACCTCAGCTCCTTAGCAAGGGCTATGGTGCCATTATTATCGCAGTATAAAGGAATGGCATCTGATAGCATCACTCCGATATCTGCAGCAAACTTCTTATACCAGAATACCTCCTTTGCAGCTTCTGATGCAGCGATGTATTCTGCTTTCATAGTGGAATCTACTATCACTGTCTGCTTGAAACTCTTCCAACTGACAGCACCACCATTACATACAAATAGACTCTCAGATGTCAACTTTTGATCATCTACATCGGACATAAAGTCTGAGTCTGTATACCCCTAGACTTGGAGTTCTTCATTTCTAAAAACCAACAACATATCCTTAATTCTTCTCAAGTACTTAAGGATACACTTCACAGAAGTCCAGTATTCTTCACCTAGATTTGACTGATATCTTCTCGTGACACTCACTGCATGGGCTATATTAGGTCGTGTACATAGCATGGCATACATGAGGCCCCCTATTGTTGAAGCATAAGGGATCTTGCTCATGCATTCTATTTCCTCAGGTGTGCTAGAGCACATCTTTTTGGAAAGATGAATGCCATGTCTGAAGGTACCAAATCCCTCTTAGAGTTTTTCATGCTAAACATCTTTAGCACTTTCTCTATGTACATCTTCTGTGAAAGTCCTAGCATCCTATTTGGTCAATCTCTATAGACCTTAATTCTTAGAATAAATGATGCTTCTCCTAGATCCTTCATGGAGAGTTCTTTAGATAACCATATTTTAACTATGATCAATATGGGAATATCGTTTCATAAGAAGGATATCATCCACATACAATACGAGGAAGACAACAGCGCTCCACTGACTTGTTTTTGAACACATGGATTTCCTCCTCATCTTGATGAACTTAAATAATTTTGATTACAATCATTGATATAAAATGCTCCTGACCGTAGGATCATCATGAGGATGGTGATTGATCTGGAAGGTTGGTATACAATCGCTTCTTTATAGTAGATGAGTTTTGAGTCTGCGGTATAGAGACACCAGAGCGAGAGTACAGGTACTCATTAGAGAAAGAGGGCACTTAGCGTGACCACCTCGAGCAGTCATAAGAAAGTCTACCTTCTCGTCGATGACTGGATCGAAGCTGCAGTGGTGTGTCTGGTTCTTTGATCTGAGGTGCATCAGCAGTTCACCTTGAGGGTGTTATAGTTTGACTATACCATGACTCGGTCTCCTAGCCATTTGAAATCCTGAGGTGTATGTTGGCTATAGCATATTCATTATAGAAATTAAATTGCACCAAAAGAGAATCTATCTACCTTGATAAATGAAGAGCAGCCGTATGATGATCATAAGAATCAAGTCCATAAGTCCATGGCCATGGTAGTGTGAAATAATAGAAAGAGTTTCTATTAAGGTTTTCACATCGGACTTGAATCAAATGATTAAATCATATGACAGAAATTAGGATTTGACGAGTTCGCCTTAACCCTAATCTGATCGAGGCTAAAGATAGAAGAACTTAATCACAGAGGTAGCTACATCGAGAGGTTCATTTTCAATTTTGATGGATTACCATCATATACTGCTAGGTATCGCTGGTGGATTTTGGGAGCAACTAAAATGATTTAGATGATCGATCATTCTAGTTGTCTAAATCAAAAGAGTTCTGATCCATTGAAAGATGTTTCGATGATATCGATGATAGAGGTCATGACATATCCCATTACCATATAGAACTAAACCTAATTAGATCACACTAACAAGGGTAAGGATCTGGATATCATCAATTGGACTAACTCAGTTCAATTGATTTGAATTAGATTCAATTAGGTTCAAGAAAATCATGCTTGCACACGATTGAACCTAATGTTCTTCTTCTACTATCATTAAAGGTTATCTCGACTGAGCCAAATGTGTTTGTGCTCATTCAGGTACCTTTACTTGGTTTGACTAGAGCTTATCTAGGTCAGAAAATGATTGCCTTAATTTATGAGATAAATTCGGGACAACACTTGCCATTTTTCATCACCTGCCAATTCTTATCTTTTGATTTTGGTCAAACGTTGACCTTTGATACTTAAACATTTATCCATGTGTCATGCACCCATAGGAGAGCAGATAGGAGCTTGTTCCCTTGCTAGAAATTGGAAAGGAGGGGGTGCCTGGAGTCCTATACGGATGGGACTCCAGGTTGCTTCTTGGAATCAACTTAGGAGGCGCCAAGGGACTTTGCTTTGACCAGTCTTAGCGCCACCTAAGGATGATTTGAGGGGGCTCTCATCTGATTGGATCAGGTGATATCATCCCACTAATCAGATTTAGATCTGATTGCATGAAGCGACGTGACTGGTCGGGATGATGTGGCACTGCATGGTGCAGTAGGGTCTATATAAACCCTATCTGCACCTAGCTCTCAAGAAGATCAACCATAGCCCATGCCACAAGGCTGCCCCTCTCCCTGCTCCATGTCATCTTTTGATCCTCTCTCTCTTCTTCATGCCCAAGGAGATTTAGGCTTCAGTTTGGCACAATCCAAGCAAGAAAAAGATGACGAGAAAGGAAGAAGGCAGCACTACTGCAAGAGACAATTCTAGATCTTCAAAAGGAGTTGTGAAGATCCTCCAAATCAGATCCAGATTTGATATTTGGAGAGGTGATAAAGAAGGAGAAGATCTCTAGATCCAGTCTGAGTGAATATCGATAGAGGCCAAACACTTGCGTGGCTAGATCCAAAATCTCAGGCAATCAGTAGGATCATCATAGGATAATCTGATTACCCAACAAAAGGTACAAATTAAATTAGATTTAATTTTTTTTATTTTATTTTATTAGATCTATAAAATTAGATCTAAAATATCTTAAATCCGATCTAGATTCAAAAGAAAAATTTTTAAAATATCTCTCTTGATCCAATCAGATATGAACGAACCTAATCCAAAAAATCTGAATTTTTCCTTCAAACATCCACTCTCAACTTACTATACAAAAATCTCTCTCAATTAGAAGATACCCTCACAAAAGCTCTCTCAGAATTTCAAGAAGACCCTCAGAAGCTACAAGATGCTTTGCCCTCACAGTCTCCACGTCGGATGCTATGCACCTATTACTTCTCTCTCTCATGGGTTATATATACTCGACACTCTGCTAAGCTTCTCTCGATGGCAGCTTGAGCCTCTCTATGTGCTTCTCACACCACACATGCTAACTTCTGCTTTATAGCACCTCAGTCCTTTAAATAGGATGAGAGTACTCTTCTCAATAGTTCGCAGGAGTCCTAACAGGATTCTTTCTCCTAATATGAGTCAAACCTGATCTTGATGGAGTTTTAGAATGTTTTTCAACCTTTAGATCATGACTGTAGCCCTCCATGGCTGCTGGATCGTATAGTCCAGCGCAACTCTCATAGACCCTTTGGATTAATCACAATCCAAGTCCAAATAGAAAACCTCATCCTATTCTATTCATTTTCATCGAGTCGGCTCTATCAGGGGTTGAGCTGGCTCAACTACATCTCATCCAAACTCTTGCTTTCTGTCTGCTTGAGAGGACTGACTCAATTATGGTTTGAGCCAGCTCGATCTCAACCCGAGCCGATTCAATCCTGTATCCAAGCCAACTTGACTACTTGATGATTTGATTCTCTTTTATGGTGGGTCAAATTTGAGACATCAAATCCTAATAATCTCCACCTCGACTCGACATTCAGCCTTCACCTAACTTTGAGATCTTATGATCCATCTTGCCCCCATGTCCTGGGGCATGTCTGTTGATCATGGATGGACAAACATGGGAGTCGAGCCAGGCCGCTCGATCCCACCTCTGTCAATGGTTATGATTCTCCTGACCTAAGTGAAGGGAAATCCTGATTTCCCTGACCAGGTTCGTTCAGATCTGATCAGATCAAGAGATATATTTCAAAATTTTTTCTCTTAGATCTGTATCAGATCAGGGATGCTTCAGATCTGATTCTTATTTATTTAATAAAAATTAAATGAAAAGGATAAATTAAATCACATTCAATTTACCTGAATAGGGTAATCCTATTACCCTGTTGATGATCCTGTTTGCAGCGGAAGGTTCTGGATCAAGCCACGCAAGCGCCTGGCCTCTACCGGTATCCACTCAGGCTGGATCTGGAGATCCTCTTCTTCTCTATCACGCCTCCAAAAATCAGATCTGGATCTGATCTGGAGGATCTTCAAAACTCCTTTTGAAGATCTGCAGTCGTCCTTTTGCAGCAGCGCAGCCTTCTTGCTTTTGATCGCCTTTCCTTGATCTGAATCGCACCAAACTAAGTCCAAAACACTTTTGGACGTGGAGAGCAAGGGGAGAAGAGAGTATGGCATGGAGAAGGAGGGGAGAGGCAGCCTTGGGGCGTGGGAAATCTCTTCTTGATTATTTCACTTAGGATTAGGGTTGGGCGCAGGGTCTTATTTATAGACTAAGCTTGTGATCCAACTCCTCTTCCTCTCAACCAATCACAACCCTTTGTGAAATCAGATCTAAATCTGATTGGTTGAAAAAGAGACCCCTGGATTCCTCCTTAGAGGGCGCCTAAGACCAGTCAAACTGGATTCTTAGTAGAACTCTAATTGGAATCCTAAAGGGAGGTGGAGTCCTTGTCCAACAAGGACTCCTAGGCGCCTCCTACTTGGGCTCACGCCACCCTTGGCGTGCGCCCTTCTCCTTGCCAGGTTCTGGCAGGGGGACAGGCCCCCACCAGCTCTCCAATAGGTGCATGACATGTGGTCAAAAGTCAAAGGGTCAATGGTCAACGTTTGACCAGTCAAAGGTAGACTTTTGACCAAAGTCAAAGAACAAGAAATGGCAGGTGACCAAAAATGGCAGGTAATGTCTTACAAATAAGACAACCTATTCTGACTTGGACAACCTCCAGTCAGACCATATGAAGGCCTCTGATTGAGCACAAACTCCTTTGGCTCAGTCAGGACAACTTATTTATGATAGTAAAAGAAGAACGTTAGGTTCAATCGAGTGCTAGCACGATTTCCTTGAACCTAATTGAATCTCATTCAGATCAATTGAACTAGATCAGTTCAATTGATGATCACCAGATTCAAACCCTTGTTTGTGTGACCCAGTTAGGTTCAGTTCTGTATGGTAATGGGATATGTCATGATCTCTATCATCGACATCATCGAAACTCCTTTCGATGGATCAGAACTCTTCTGATTCGAACAGCTAGAATGATCGATCATCTAAATCATTCTAATTGCTCCCAAAATCCACCAGTGACACCTAGCAGTATATGGTGGCAACCCATCAGAGCTGAATGCGAACCTCTTGGTGCAGCTACCTGTGTGATTAAGTTCTTCTATCTTGAGCCCCGATCAGATTAGGGTTAAGGTGAACTCGTCAAACCCTAGTCTCTGTCATATGATGTAATCATTCGATTCGAGTCCAATGTGAAAATCTAAATAGAAACTCTTTCTATTATTTCACTCTGCCATGGCCATGGGCTTCTGGACTTGATTCTCATGATCATCATAGGGCTACTCCTCTACCACCGAGGTAGATAGATTCCATCTTGATGCAATCCAGTTCCTACAATGAACATGCTATAGCCAACATACACCTCAGGGTTCCATATGGCTAGGAGACCGAGTAATGGTGTAGTCAAACTATAACACCCTCAAGGTGAACTGCCGATGCATCTCAGGTCAAAGAACCAGACACACTACTGCAGCATCGAGTCAGTCATTGACGAGAAGGTAGACTCCCTAATGACTACTCGAGGTGGTCACGCTCAGTGCCCTCGTTCTCTAACGAGTACCTGTACTCTCGCTCCGGTGTCTCCACACCGTAGACTCAAGACTCATCTACTAAAGAGAAGCGATCGTACACCAACCTTCCGGATCAATCACCATCCTCGTGATGATCCTATGGTCGGGAGCTGTTTATGAGTTAATAATGATTATTCATGTCTTAAATTTTCAACTCTTGAAAATATGAATTATCATTACCATTAACTCAAAGGATGTATCACAGACACTAAATACACATGTGTGATAGAAAATAACCCATAACCCATTTATTAATTATAGTCAAAATTATAATTTTGCCCCTAGAAGTGTATTACAAGTGTCAGCCAATTCTGGCTTCTAGGGCACATATATCTAACAATCTCCCACTTGTCCTAAAGCCAATTGGCTACAAGTCTAAGTCCCATCTTCTCAAGGTGGGCTTCGATCTTCTGCTGGCCCAACGGCTTTGTAAGTGGGTCTGCCACATTATCTGCGGAGTTGACTCTCTTGACCTCAACGTAACCTTTCTCAAGGTAATCGCGGATGAGATGATTGACCTTCTGGTGAGACCTCGGCTCCTTAGCAAGGGCTATGGCGCCATTGTTTCGCAGTAAAGAGGAATGGCATCTGATGGCATTACTCCAATTTCTGCAGCAAATCGCTTCCGCAGCCTCTGATGCTATATATTCTGCTTCCATGGTATCACCGTTTGCTTGGAACTCTTCCAGCTGACAGCTCCACCATTGCACACAAACAGACTGCCAGATGTCGACTTTCGATCATCTATATCGGACATGAAGTCCGAGTCTGTGTATCCCTGGAACTTGGAGTTCTCCATTACCAAAGACCAACATCATATCCTTAGTTCTTCTCAAGTACTTAAGGATACATTTCACAGAAGTCCAGTGTTCTTCACCTGGATTTGACTGATATCTGCTTGTGACACTCACAGCATGGGCTATATCAGGTCGTGTACATAGCATGGCATACATGAGGCTCCCTATTGCAGAAGCATAAGGGATCTTGCTCATGCGTTCTATTTCCTCAGGTGTGCTGGGGCACATCTTCTTGGAAAGATGAATACCATGTCTGAAGGGTATTAATCCCCTCTTAGAGTTTTCCATACTAAACCTCTTTAGTACTTCCTCTATGTACATCTTCTGTGAAAGTCCTAGCATCCTATTCGGTCTATCCCTATAGACCTTAATTCCTAGAATAAAGGATGCTTCACCTAGGTCTTTCATGGAGAATTCCTTGGACAACCACATCTTGACTGATGTCAACATGGGAATATCATTCCCAATAAGGAGGATGTCATCCACGTACAATACGAGGAAGACAACAGCGCTCCCACTGACCCTTTTGAAAACACATGGTTCCTCTTCGTTTTTGATGAAACCAAACTTTTTGATCACATCATTGAAACGAGTGTTCCAGCTCCGAGATGCTTGCTTAAGTCCATATATGGACCTTTGCAGCTTGCAAACCTTGTGATCAGTATCACTGGATGTGAAACCTAGCGGCTGTTCCATATAGATATCTTCCTCAAGATATCCATTTAGGAATGCCGTTTTCACGTCCATTTGCCATATTTCATAATCGAAATAGGCTGCAACAGCAAGCAATGTGCGGATGGATTTTAGCATAGCTACCTGGGGAAAAGGTATCCTGATAGTCAATGCCTTCACGTTGACTATAACCTTTTGCCACCTAGTCTAGCCTTGAATGTCTCCACATTCCCATCTGCACCAATCTTTCTCTTGAAGATCCATTTACACCCAATAGGTACTATACCTTCTGGTGGATCTACCAAGGTCCAGACTTGGTTTGAGTGCATCGAGTCAATCGATCTCTGACTTCATTGCCTCAAGCCATTTCTCGGAGTCGATATCTGATATCGCCTCGTTGTAGGTTTTGGGATCATCACCATGAGCACCATTACCTATGAGGAACATTTCCTCTACATCCTCTGAAATAATACCTAAGTATCTTTCAGGGGGACGGGAAACTCTTTCCGATCTACGAGGTGGAGGAGGTAGTGTTCTTATTGGCTCAACCTGATTTGGTTCCACTTGGTCCTTAGCTCTTTCTGCTTGTGAGACTTTCTCATCAAGCTTAATCTGCTTTCCAATGCCACTATCTTGAATAAACTATTTTTCAAGAAATATGGCATGTCGACTCACAATCACATTGTGGTCTTCTGGAATGTAGAAATAGTATCCTAATGACTCTTTAGGATATCCTATGAATCGAGCTCTAAAGGACCTAAACTCTAACTTGTCCGCTTGTTGTCTTTTGACATGAGCCGGACAACCCCAAATTCTGAGATGACTCAGACTTGGTTTCTTACCGTGCCATATCTCATACGGTGTGGTAGGAACGGTTTTAGAGGGAACCCTATTCAGTAAATAGATTGAAGTTAATAATGAATGTCCCCAAAGAAAATCTGGGAGGTCTGTGAAGCTCATCATGGATCGAACCATATCCAATAGAGTCCGATTTCTCCGTTCTGAAACCCCGTTGAGTTGAGGTGTTCCTGGTGGAGTCCATTGAGAGACTATGCCATTTTCCTTAAGATAGTCTAGGAATTCCCGGCTAAGGTATTCACCTCCTCGATCTGATCGAAGAACCTTAATGGGTTTTCCAGTTTGTTTTTCTACTTCATGTCTGAATTCTTTGAACTTTTCAAAAGCTTCAGACTTGTGTCTCATAAGATACACATACCCATACCTAGACAGATCATCGGTAAAGGTAATGAAGTAGACAAAATTGCCTCTAGCCGGCACATCAAATGGGCCGCACACATCAGTATGTACTAGGGCAAGGAGATCTGTGGCCCTCTCCCCATGTCCAACAAAAGGGAGTTTAGTCATTTTGCCTTGAAGACAAGATTCACAAGTTGGATATGACTCAAAAGTCAATGGACTCAATAGCCCATTTTTCTCCAATTTGTTGATCCTATCTTCTGCTATATGACCTAATCTCAGGTGCCATAGATATCTGTCGTTTGGACTATCCCTAGGTCGTTTGGCATTCACGTTTTGCTCGATAGTTAAGAACAGGTACATCAATATGTAGCTGATAAAGACCATTAATAAGGAAACCATTTGCAATTTTATTTCTTTCATAAAGAATGTTACAATGGTCCTTAAAGAAGGTGATCACATAACCTTCTTGTGCTAAGCATGAAACAGAAATCAAATTCCTGCTAGCTGCAGGCACATAATAACAGTCTTTTAAAACTAAGTCTAAACCAGATGGTAATCGAAGAGGGTATGTTCCCACGGCTACTGCAGCAACTCTTGCTCCATTACCGACGCGTAGGATCATGTCTCCATCCCTCAGCCTCCTGCTATCCTCAAGACCCTGCATAGAAGTGCATAGATGAGCACTAGAACCAGAGTCAAGCACCCAACTGGATGCAGAAGAAACCGTAAGGTTAGACTCAATAACGAGCATACCTCCAGAAGGACCTTCCTTCTTGTTCTTTCAGGGTGGCCAGGTAAGTAGGGCAGTTCCGCTTCCAATGGCCGTCGCTGTTGCAATGGAAACACTTTCCTTTGCCATCGACCTTCTTCTTCGGTTCTGCCTTCTTCTTCTTTGATCCTTCTACCTTTTGCTTTTTCACAGACTTCTTTTTCTTTCCATAAGACTTTCTTTTGGAAGAAGTCCGTTCCATAGCAAGAACTGAGCCTTTAGAACCTTTCATAGAAAGCTCAGCGGTAACCAGCATATTCATCAACTCGGCCAAGGAATTTCTGAAGTTTATGCATGTGGTAATTCATGATGAATTGCCCATATGCATCAGTCAAGGATTGCAGAATAATATCATTCTGCAAGTCCAAGTCCAACTTCACACCGAGCTTCTCAAGCTCTTCCATGTCCTTGATCATTGTCAGACAGTGATCTTGGACTGACTGCCCATCACGCATCTTAGCCTTAAAAAGTCGTTTCGTGACTTGATATTTGGCTGCGCGACTCTGTTCACCAAACATCTCCTGCAGGTGAGCCAACATTTGGCGAGCAGTCCCGATATCTTCATGTTGGCGCTGGAGCTCATCAGACATCGAGCCCAACATGTAGTATCTGGCCTTATTGTCTTCGTCAATCCATTTTTCCAGAGACGCTCTCTGTTCAGTGGATGGACGAGCTGGTAAGGTGGGAGGGTCCTGGTCCAAAACATGTGTTAACTTCTCTGAACCCAAAACAATTTTGTAGTTCCTGAGCCAATCTTTATAATTGGGTCCAGTCAGTCTATGTGTGTCTAGGATACGTGCCAGTGGGTTGGACGCAGACATTTTCCTGTAGAGAGTCAAAGATTCTAGTTAGATACTGTAATTTTGACTTGACCAATTTGTTTAGGGATTTTATTTTTAAACAAATTAGCTCCCACTATTTTCTCGGATCCCTACACTCCCTCTGTAGAGATGCGAAAATCTCCGCGATTGATGATTTCTAGTGGGTGGTGCGGTCTCACCAACTGACTCATCACCTCACCTAACAGTTATTGGTGATGGGTTAGCCAATGAGTGAACAACTCTTGTTCAATGATTCTCTAATCATGGTGCACCCAAACTTGGTCTCTAATTCATGAATCTCACCGTATCCGGAATATTGATCCACTCCTTAGTTAAGTCAGACCCACCATTTGCATAGACTGGGTTCCTAATTGGGTCTCTCACCGTATCCGGAATATTGAGCCCAACTCATCCTCCAGCCCATAGCATCCAATGCCTAATAGACATGGTTGCGTCTTCCCGGTGCAACTGAGCCACTGTATCCAGCCGAGAACAATCAACCCCGGGAAGGGCCCGCACGTCTACAATGGTGGAAGACCTCGGACTTAATCTTTTCTTAGGGAGAATTGATTCAGGTCTCATTAAACTAGACTTGGCTTAGTCATAACAATTATGACTAACCTAGTGGCATGGGTCAGCTCGGATTATTGACCACCTCAGATCAGAACTGTGTCAACAGATATGGCCAGGTAAGTGAGACCGGTGGAAGGAATATGCCGTTAACTCGCACAAGAACGCATTCAGGTCGAGTAGCTTCCAATTAAAAACCAGTCGGTCGTCTGTGCCAAACTTACCTTAGACACCAAATTGTTGAGTCAGAACCAATTGGGTTAGCCTACAATCCAGACTCTAACCTCTGAGCCTAATTAGGTCTTGCTTGATCGTGACTCGATCTTGACCCAGACTTAATCCTATTAGGCTGGTCAATTTAAGCATTGTTGATCCCATCTAACCAACTCTTGATTCGGTTTGATCAACCGCTTAGACCTAATTGAGCTACCCAAGCCCGAACCCAGTATTATGAATATGTCTTAGATCTGAAATTCTCAATTTTAGACCTAATTAATATTCCATAAACTTAATTCTTAATTAAGTTGGGTTCATAAACAAAATATGCACAATAAATCCTAGGGTTTCAGGATCTAGGGTTTTGCAGAAAGTAAGTTTTGGGTTTCTGATTAAGGACGAACACGCGCAGCACCCCTACACATCATAAGAACACCCCATCGAATGGGAAGAGAGGGCCTTTAAACCCTTCTTCGTTCTTATGACCGGACGGCCAAGGAGGAACGCCTTAATCAGGAACATTCAATAAACATTCAATACTACAAAACAGTTATAGATCTATATCATATATCTCATATACAAATTTAGATCTAACCATGGCATATTTTGCATACATCTCATGTATCATAATCATGCATGTTTTCAGATCTAAATTATCACATAATAATCTAAAAAATTAGATTTAAATTGATCTAATCAAAATAAATTCTAATCTAGACAATTATGTAGAACTATTCTACAACTAGTCTAGTCATGCATCTATCATATCTCATATGATATTTAAAATTAAATAATTTTTATTTGCTGTTTATCAGATGTTATTATAACACTTATAATATCAGAAAATAGTAAATAAGAAGATCTAAAATATGATTTAATCATATTAAATCAAAGACATGCAAAACTATTCTATAGAACTATTCTATTCTAGAACTAGTCATGCATATCTTCATGTTCTTAGATCCAAATCATTTAATTTTAATTTTTCTGATTTCAGATCTGATCACATCTCATGTGACATCTGAAATCATGTTATTTTTAATTAAAATAAAATTAAAAATCAGATCTAAACTATTTTTAGAACCATGGCTCTGATACCAGTTGAAGGGAAATCCTGATTTCCCTGACCAGGTTCGTTCAGATCTGATCAGATCAAGAGATATATTTCAAAAATTTTTTCTCTTAGATCTGTATCAGATCAGGGATGCTTCAGATCTGATTCTTATTTATTTTAATAAAAATTAAATGAAAAGGATAAATTAAATCAACATTCAATTTACCTGAATAGGGTAATCCTATTACCCTGTTGATGATCCTGTTTGCAGCGGAAGGTTCTGGATCAAGCCACGCAAGCGCCTGGCCTCTACCGGTATCCACTCGGGCTGGATCTGGAGATCCTCTTCTTCTCTATCACGCCTCCAAAAATCAGATCTGGATCTGATCTGGAGGATCTTCAAAACTCCTTTTGAAGATCTGCAGTCGTCCTTCTTCGCAGCAGCGCAGCCTTCTTGCTTTTGATCTCCTTTTCTTGATCTAAATCGCACCAATCCAAATCCAAAACACTTTTGGACGTGGAGAGCAAGGGGAGAAGAGAGTATGGCGTGGAGAAAGAGGGAGAGAGGCAGCCTTGGGGCGTGGGAAGATTGCTTCTTGATTATTTTTTTCAGGGTTGGGCGCAGGGTCTCTTATTTATAGACTAAGCGTGATCCAACTCATCTTCCTCCCAACCAATCACAACCCTTTGTGAAATCAGATCTAAATCTGATTGGTTGAAAAAGAGACCCCTGGATTCCTCCTTAGAGGGCGCCTAAGACCAGTCAAACTGGATTCTTAGTAGAACTCTAATTGGAATCCTAAAGGGAGGTGGAGTCCTTGTCCAACAAGGACTCCTAGGCGCCTCCTACTTGGGCTCACGCCACCCTTGGCGTGCGCCCTTCTCCTTGCCAGGTTCTGGCAGGGGGACAAGCCCCCACCAGCTCTCCAATAGGTGCATGACATGTGGTCAAAAGTCAAAGGGTGAATGGTCAACGTTTGACCAGTCAAAGGTAGACTTTTGACCAAAGTCAAAGAACAAGAAATGGCAGGTGACCAAAAATGGCAGGTAATGTCTTACAAATAAGACAACCTATTCTGACTTGGACAACCTCCAGTCAGACCATATGAAGGCCTCTGATTGAGCACAAACTCCTTTGGCTCAGTCAGGACAACTTATTTATGATAGTAAAAGAAGAACGTTAGGTTCAATCGAGTGCTAGCACGATTTCCTTGAACCTAATTGAATCTCATTCAGATCAATTGAACTAGATCAGTTCAATTGATGATCACCAGATTCAAACCCTTGTTTGTGTGACCCAGTTAGGTTCAGTTCTGTATGGTAATGGGATATGTCATGATCTCTATCATCGACATCATCGAAACTCCTTTCGATGGATCAGAACTCTTCTGATTCGAACAGCTAGAATGATCGATCATCTAAATCATTCTAATTGCTCCCAAAATCCACCAGTGACACCTAGCAGTATATGGTGGCAACCCATCAGAGCTGAATGCGAACCTCTTGGTGCAGCTACCTGTGTGATTCAGTTCTTCTATCTTGAGCCCCGATCAGATTAGGGTTAAGGTGAACTCGTCAAACCCTAGTCTCTGTCATATGATGTAATCATTCGATTCGAGTCCAATGTGAAAATCTAAATAGAAACTCTTTCTATTATTTCACTCTGCCATGGCCATGGGCTTCTGGACTTGATTCTCATGATCATCATAGGGCTACTCCTCTACCACCGAGGTAGATAGATTCCCATCTTGATGCAATCCAGTTCCTACAATGAACATGCTATAGCCAACATACACCTCAGGGTTCCATATGGCTAGGAGACCGAGTAATGGTGTAGTCAAACTATAACACCCTCAAGGTGAACTGCCGATGCATCTCAGGTCAAAGAACCAGACACACTACTGCAGCATCGAGTCAGTCATTGACGAGAAGGTAGACTCCCTAATGACTACTCGAGGTGGTCACGCTCAGTGCCCTCGTTCTCTAACGAGTACCTGTACTCTCGCTCCGGTGTCTCCACACCGTAGACTCAAGACTCATCTACTAAAGAGAAGCGATCGTACACCAACCTTCCGGATCAATCACCATCCTCGTGATGATCCTATGGTCGGGAGCTATTTATGAGTTAATAATGATTATTCATGTCTTAAATTTTCAACTCTTGAAAATATGAATTATCATTACCATTAACTCAAAGGATGTATCACAGACACTAAATACACATGTGTGATAGAAAATAACCCATTTCATTAATTATAGTCAAAATTACAATTTTGCCCCTAGAAGTGTATTACAAGTGTCAGCCAATTCTGGCTTCTAGGGCACATATATCTAACACTAAGACCTATTCTGGATAGTCTCCTATGGTAATAGAAATTTTACCTTGTGACGTTGCATGTCATCCTCCCGAGTCTCTCATCCCGTGCCTGATCCACTTCCACTTGGTGCTCCACCTTGTACTGGGCTCCCTTTGGCTCTTGAAGCTCCACTTCGCACTGGGCTTTCCACCATATAGTAATATCTTCTCATCCTCTTCTTTTCCTCCAATATCATTCTATCACCATGCATGACCTTCAGAATTCCATCACCAGCTACCCACCTATAGCTGTTTGAATTTAGTCTGCTTAGTGAGATAAGATTTTTCTTGAAATTGGGTATGTATCGGACCTCCCCCAATCTCCTAACTGCACCATCATGTGTCCTCCAACTGATCATCTCGATATCTCTGATCGCACCACTCGATCCATTTGATAGATAAATAGTGCCCTCACCGCTCTCTAGAGAGTCAAACTGCTTCATTTTGCATCTATGTGCATGTAGAATCTAAAATTTACTACTATGAAGAAGTAGATATCTCATCAGATATTTTCAGGACATCATTCTCTAACTCACTACTGGCCATCGCTACAGTAGCACTCATTCGATCCCTGAGCTATGGCAATCTCTGACATGATGCCTCAACTCATCGCACCTGCAACATCTGATCTTGCTAGGATCCCTCATCTTGGATCTAGATCATCCTCTTCATGATCCTCTGCCACTCCGTCTACTATCTCCTGCTCCTCCAAAAATCATTAAAGCTAAGCTGCCACCATCTAAGCTCGAAGCTGAATTCTTCCTTCTGGGAACCTCATTCTGGAGTATCACTGTAGTGTTCTCGTCCATCTTGATGGTGCTTTTTTTTACCAAAAGAGCAGTCACCAAGGATTCATATGAAAGGGAGAGCGACACTAGCAAGACCAATGCCCTAATCTTCTCCTCAACTTTCTCATCAATACTGAGGAGGTTAGTGAGGATCTTCTAAAAGTTGGATAGATATTTTCGTACACTCTAGCCTTCATCTATCCATAACTGATAGAACTATCTTCAAAAAAATAGCATGTTGTTGAGCGACTTCACCATGTGCAACTCCTCGAGCTTCGACCATAGTGCCATCGAAAAAGTCTCACCAAGTACATGGATCACGACATCATTCACTATGTACAAGCAGATTGTGCTCACCACCTGCATTTGAATCCGCTTTCAATCCTTCACCTCCATGGTAGCTGGCATCTCATCATTCAAGAGAGCATTGATCAATCCATGTTGGATGAGGACATCCTTTATCCTTGCTTGCCACAAGGAGGAATTGCCCTTTCCATCAAACCTATTGATCTCCATCTTGATTGCACTTATCTTTTTCATATTCTTCAATCTCTATCCACTACTATAATCTATGCATTAGTATTGTCTAGCTCTGATATTAATCTATTGTGGTATCAACTTGCTCTAATACCAATCTATTGTGGGATCAACTTGCTCTGATACCAATCTATTGGGATATCACTATGTTGATACCACTTTATTAAGGATCTAGTACCGAGATATTATGGTAGGAAGAAAGAAGAAAATAAAAAAAAAAAAAATTAAGTACATAGATTAGCCTAAAGGCTTGTCTCCATGGGACATGCAAAGCTTCACTATGAAAGAAAAAAATAAGTACAGGAGGAGAACACCTACTCTCAACTTACTATACACAAATCTTTCTTAATTAGAAGCTACCCTCATAAAAGCTTCCTCAGAATCTCAAGGAGACCCTTAGAAGCTACAAGATGCTCTATCCTCATTGCCTCCATGCTGGATGCATGTACCTATTACTTCTCTCTCCATGGGCTACACATACTCGACACTTTGCTAAGCTTCTCTCGATGGTTGCCTGAGCCTCTCTATGTGCCTCTTACGCCACACGTGCTACCTCCTGCTCCACAGCATCTTAGTCCTTTAAATAGGATGAGAATCCTCTTCTCAATAGTTTACAAAAGTCCTAATAGAGCTCTTTCTCCTAATATGTGTCGAACATAATCTTGATGGTCTTAAAATATTTTTCAATCTTTAGATCATGACTGTAGTCCTCCATGGCCGCTAGATCCTATGGTCCACGCGCAACTCTTATAGATCCTTTGGATTAATCATAATCCAAGTTTAAACAGAAAACTCTATCCTGTTCTATTCATCTCTATCGAGTTGGCTCTGTCAGGGGTCAAGTTGGCTCGATTGTGTCTCGCCCGAACTCCTACTTTTTGTCTGTCTGAGAAGACCGACTTGATTGTGGTTCGAGCTAGCTTGATTTCAGTCCGAGCTAACTCGATCCCATATCCGAGCCAGCTTGACTGCTTGATGATTTGATTCTTCTCTACTATGGATCGAATTTGAGGCATCAAATCCTAATAAAACCTCCTCGATGATTAGGTCATCGTATAACCTAATTGGGTCAAATCCAATTGAATTAATTTAATTGGACTTGATCCAAAATTTATTACTTAATTAAATTTAGTTAATTAGTAATCAAATCACTAATTAAATTTCTCATAAATATAGAGTCTAAATTCAGTGGATGTCTGGGCAATTGAATTTCATCAATATGAAACTCTTAATCGAAGAGTCCCAAACCAGTGGGACTCTTGACTCTAGTATTCCAAATAAGTGAAACTCATGATTATAGTGTTCTAAACTAGTAGGACTCTCGAACATAGAGTTTCAGACAAGCAGGACTTAGAGTCCCAATGCAATAGAGTCTTAGTTGAAGAGTCCCAATCTAGTGGGACTCTTGACTAGCCATCAGATCAGGTAAGAATCTCTAATGTGTGTGATCTCGTAGGTTCGAACCTAAGCCGATAGCACATAAATCTTTTTCTATACCAATCGATGTGACCATCTAGCAATAGTACTCGATATTCAAATAGGTCAAATAGTCGAAATAGCAATATTTATAACCTATTCGAATATGGTTACCATATAATTCATCTCTTTGACCTTTGTGTTTATGATGACTTAGAGTTAAACTGCCAATCTTGAAAATACATCCATATCATGTCTTAATGCAATCAGTCCTATGACTCCTCATTATGACTTCCTAGCTAAGATTTTGCTAAATTGAAACATAATTGAACACAACTCCTAAATCCAGAGTGGTCAATCTCATCTTAATTCACACACCAACTTCTTAAGTACTTGATTATGCTCAGAAATCTTTCATTATTAAATTAAAAATTTAGGTATTTTGGTACTAAAGCACAATGAATTGCTTGAAAGTCACCATGGTGATCTCAGATCAGAGAAACACTTATACCCATTTTCTTTCGGAGCAAATCTTGATAGTAGAAAAGCTCCAAAGTTGGTCACGTTTAGTGCAGATGTATCTCTACATCTCACCTACGTGCCATATCAATATCTCCACACTCTTTGGTTAAGAGGATAATTAAACCATATGATATATAATGACCTACACTTGATAAACATTATCATTTTTGGTAACAATGTATCATTTGGTCTTAAACAGATTTAAGGATTAAATGATAAATCCTCCTTTGTCGATTCTAAATAGTCCTAATAAATTTACCATAATATAGGAGTTCATTAGAAGATGAAAAAAATTTATGATGAATAATGCTAAAATAATATTTATTTATTTATAATTTATATATAAATATAAAAATAGCTCAACCATCAATAGGCTTACAATTGGCTTTAGGGCACTATTCCCAACAATCTTTCACTTGGACTAAAGCCAATTGGTGTAGTATTTAATACCCATCTTTGACTTGAAGTTGTCAAACTCCTTCACCATAATGGTTTTAAAGAATGGATCAGTCAGGTTCTTTTTTCCATCGATCTTCTGAAGGTTGACATCATCTCGATCCACAATCTTTCGAATAGGATGGTAGTGATGTAGAATATGCTTTGTTTGCTGGTGTGCCTTCGATTCTTTCGTCGGAGCAATAGCTCTAGAGCTGTTGCAGTAGAGTAGAACTGAACCATCAAGAAAGAGTGCCACTTCGAGCTTGGTGATGAATTTCCTCAGCTACATTAATTCTTTGGTAGCATCTGATGTAGCGACATACTCTACCTCGTAAACTAAGTCGACCACAGTATGCTGCTTAGAACTCATCTAGCAGACTGCTCCATCATTAAGAATAAATATATATCCTAATATACTTTCATTATCATTATGATTAGATTAATTAGAGTTTGTAAACCCCACAAGCCTTAAATCTGACTCACCATATATAAGCCATTGGTCTTTAATATTTTTTAAATACTTTAGGATGGTTTTAACAACTTTTTAGTAATTTTATCCTAGATCAGATTAGTATCTACTCACTATCCCTAGTGAGTATGTCACATCTGATCTCGTACATATCATGGCATACATGATAGAATCCACTATTGAAGTATATGAAATTCTCCTCATATGCTTTCTCTCTTGAGGTATTGTCGGACAATCTCTCTTCGAGAGAAAAATTTCATGGCCTATTGGTAGATAGCTTTTCTTGAAATTCTTCATGCTGAACTGCTTCAACATAGTGTCTACGTATATGGACTGAGACAATCCAAGCAACCTCTTAGATCTATCTCTATAGATCTTCATCCCTAGGATGTAGGAAGCTTCTCCTAAATTCTTCATGGAGAATTATGATGATAGTCAAATCTTTATTTTCTATAATGTAGGGACTATTAGATGTGTGCCCTAGAAGCTAGATTGGCTAACACTTGTAATACACTTCTAAGAAAAATTTTATAATTTTGACTATAAATTAGTAAAAATATTTTTCTATCATGTACGTATTTAAAGTGTTTGTGATACATTCTTTGAGTTAATGGTAATGACAATTCATATTTTCAAAGAGTTAAAAATTTAAGATATGAAATTTCATAATTAACTCATAAACTGCTCTCGACCGTAGGATCATCACAAGGATGGTGATTGATTTGGAAGGTTGGTGTATGATCGCTTTCTTTGAGTAGATGAGTTTTGAGTCTACGATGAGGAGACATCAAATTGAGAGTACAAATACTCATTAGAGAACGAGGGCACTGAGCATGATCACCTTGAGCATTCATAAGAAAGTCTACCTTCTTGTCGATGACTGGCTCGATGTTGTAGTAGTGTATCTAATTCTTTGATCTGAGGTGTGTCGATAATTCATCTTGAGGGTGTTGTAGTTTGACAACACCATAACTCGATCTTCTAGCCATTCAAAATTCTGAGGTGTACGTTGGCTATAGTACGTTTATTGTAGGAATTAGATTGCACCAATAAGAGATCTATCTACCTTGATAGATGAGTAGCCCTATGATGATCATGAGAATCGAGTCCATAAGCTCATGGCCATGGCAGAGTGAAGATGATAAAAAGAGTTTCTATAAAAGGATTTCACATAGGACTTGAATCGAATGATTAATTCATATGATGGATATTGGGTTTGATGAGTTCACCATAATCCTAATCCTATCGAAACTCAAGATAGAAGAACTCAATCACATAGGTAGCTACATCGAGTGGTTCACTTTTAGTTCTGATGGGTTGCCACCATATACTGCTAGGTATCACTGGTGGATTTTGAGAGCAATTAGAATGATTTTGATGATCGATCATTCTAATTGTATGAATCAAAAAAGTTCTGATCCATCGAAGGATGTTTTGATGATGGAGATCACGACATCTCTCATTACCATATGAAACTAAATCTAACTGGATCACACAAACAAGCATTTGGATCTAGATGTCATCAATTGAGCTAACCCAGTTCGATCGATTTGCATTAGATCCAATCAGGTTCAAGATAATCCTGCTAGCACAAGATTGAGCCTAACTTTCTTCTTCTATAAGATTTGACTCATTTCTATATCCTGAATGAGTTTATTTTCATCTAACTGGAATAAGTCTAGATCAGGTTAATTATAAAAATTAAATTCATTCCAAGTGCAATTGGACTAGGGTCAATAGTTAACCTAATTGAGAGAATTAAGGGTCACATGATCAGAGAATTTTAGAAATTTTTTTAAAAATTATTTTACTCTAATTTTTGGTTATATGATAAGGCATGAGCTATACATAGGGTGTGTAGAATCTAGTGATTTTTGGAGGTGCCTTGGCCATGTTTTGATAGAGTTTGATTTGGATCAAACTCTTAAGGGAAGAGTTCTAGACGCACATGGACTCTTCCTTATCCTTTCATGCTGCCACCTTCTAGATAGATTTTTGGCATCAAAAATAGATAAGATCTGGGGTTTTTCATGGAGATCAGGTCCAAGAGTCCCAATGGTCAAATTAATAAGGTTTTTGATCAAAAAGGAACTCTTTATGGCTCTATGTCTTGTATAAGAACTCTTCTCACGAAATTATCTCAACATAATTTATTTTCTCCACACCCAAAGTAGCCTTCTCTCTGATATCCATGCTCCCTCTATCCTCTTTCTCCATCTCTTCTATATGCCTAAAAAGTTAGGCACAAATCTGAGTGGAAGGTCCAAGGTTTTTGGCATAAGATTCAGCATCTTCGCGATGGTGTTCGTGAGACGAATAGGGTTCCCTCAGAAGTCATTTTGAAGGCTTTTCAAATCAGATCTAAATCTAATTTTTGGAGGAGAGATTCATGAGAAGAATATATTTAGATCATATTTGAATGGATACCAGTAGAGGCTAGGCACATGCATGGCTCCTTCTAGAACCTCAGGAATCAATAGGATCATCGTAGGATAATTAGGTTACCAAATCAGGTACTTATAATTAAATTTAATTTAATTTTATTTTTAATTTTTAATATCAGATCTCTATGATCAAATTTGAGAAGTCTCAGATTTGATTATAATTTTAGAAATTTTTTTTTAAAATATTCTTTCAGATCCAAATAGATCGGAACGATCCTGTGCCGGGAAAACATGTTTTTTCTTCAACTGGTATCAGAGCCAGGTTACAGTTCTTCGGATCTATTTTAGATCTATTTTTATTTTTATTTTTTATTTAATATTAAAAAGTTTTAGATATCACATCAGATATGATTAGATCTAAAATCAAAAAATTAAATTTAAATCATTTAGATCTAATATGTATGAGATGCATGACTAGACTGAGAATAGAAT
Source organism: Cocos nucifera (assembly GCA_006176705.1). NCBI lineage: Eukaryota > Viridiplantae > Streptophyta > Magnoliopsida > Arecales > Arecaceae > Cocos > Cocos nucifera. The sequence continues at coordinate 67,655 of QRFJ01004265.1, read as the reverse complement.
AGTTCTATGTGTAGTCTAGTATAATCATGTTGTTAATTTGATTAAATATAATTTTAGATCTATTTAATTTTTATTTTTTTATATTATAATTATTATAATCAGATCTAAAAAATAAAAAATAAAATTTTTAATTTATTCATATGTGATATGAAAAGATACATGTTTGGACTGGTTATAGAATAGTTCTATAAATTATCTCGAATAATTTTATTTTGATATGATCAAATCTAAATCTATTTTTTAGATATTATATATGATATTTTACATCTAAAAAATATGTATGTTTAATTTAGTGATGATACATGAGATGTATGCCAAGCATGTACTAGTTAGATCATTAATTATATATGTGATATATGATCTAAATCTAACTAGTTTTGTAGTTTCAATTATATTTTTGATTAAGATATTTTCCTTGGCCATCTGGTCATAAGAATAAAGTAGGATTTAAAGATCCTCTCCTCCCATTCGATGAGGTGTTCTTATGGCATGTAGGGGTGCTGCGCGTTCATCCTTAATTAGAAATTAGAACTTATTTTCTACAAAATTCTAGATCCTGAAACCCTAGGATTTTGATATATATTTTTTATTTATGAACTCAAACTTAATTAAGAATTAAGATTATGAAACTAATTAGATCTAAAATTGAGAATTTTTTGATCTAAGATATTTATATAAAATTAAATTTGGACTTGGGTAGCTCAATTAGATCTAGCGGTTGATCAAACCAAATCAAGAGTTGGTTAGGTGGGATCAAGAGTGCTTAGAATTGACCAACCCAATAGTTGTAAGTCTGGGTCTAGGTCGACTCATAGCCATATGTGATTGATCCAATTAAGACCTAATTTGACTTCATGGTTTGAGCCTGAATTGTAGGCTAATCCGATTAATTCTGGTTCGATAATTTGGTATCTAAGATAAGTTTGGCAGATATGATCGATTATTTTTTAATTGAAAGCTACTCGATCTGAATGCATTCTTATTGAGTTAATGGCATATCCCTTCCACCGATCTCACTTGCCTAGGTCAACCCAGTTCTGATTTGAGGTGGCTAATAATTCGAGCCAATCCATGCCACTAGGTTAGTCATAATTGTTATGACTAAGTCAAGTCAAGCTTAAAGAGACCTAAATTAAATCTTCCTAAGAAAATATTAAGTCTAAGGTCTTCCACCATTGTAGATATGCGGGCCCTTCTCGAGGTTGATTATTCTCGACTGGATACAGTGGTTCAGTTGCACCGAAAAGATGCAATCATATCTATTAGGCATTGGATACTATGGGTTGGGGGATGAGTTGGGCTCAATATTCTGGATATGATGAGGAATCCAATCAGAAATCCAATTCGTACAAATGGTGGGTCTGACTTAACTAAGGAGTGGATCAATATTCTGAACATGGTGAGATTCATGAATTAGAGATCAGGATTAGGTGCACCATGATTAGAGAATCATTAGATAAGAGTTATCCACTCATCGATTGACCCATCACCAATAATTATTTGATGAGGTGGTGAGCAAGTTAGTGGGACTACACCATCCACTAGAAATCAATTAATCGTGAAGATTTCACATCTCTGCCTAGGGAGTGTAAGAATCCAAAAAAATAGTGGGAGCCTAATTTATTTGAAAATAAAATTTCTAAATAAATTGATTAAGTCTAATTACAAAATCTAATTAAAAATTTTGACTCTCTATAGAAAAATATCTACATCCAACCCATTAGCCCGTATCTCGGACACCCATAGATTGATTGGACCCAACTTTAAGGATTGGCTCTAGAACTTCAAAATTATTTTGAATTTTGAGAAGTTGACTCATGTGTTGGAATAGGACCATCTCACTTTATCAGCCCATCCATCCACTGATTAGAAAGTATCTCTAGAGAAGTGGATGGATGATGATAACAAAATTAGGTATTACATATTGGACTCGATGTCTGATGAGCTTCAGCATCAATCTGAAGACATTAAGACTAGCCGTCAAATGTTGGCTCACCTATAAGAGTTGTTTGGTAAATAAAATTGCGCAGCCAAATATCAAGTCACTAGAAGACTTTTTAAGGCTCAAATGTGTGATGGGTAGTCGATCCAAGATCATTATCTGATATCGATCAAGGACTTAGAAGAGCTTGAAAAGCTCGGTGTCAAGTTGGACAAGGATTTGTAGATTGATATAATTTTGTAATCCTTGACTGATGCGTATGGGCAGTTCATCATGAACTACCATATACATAAACTATAGAATACTCTGGCAGAACTTATAAATATGCTGGTTATTATTGAGCTTTCTATGAAAGATTCTAAAGACTCAGTACTTGCTATGGAGTAGACTTCTTCCAAGAGAAAGTCTTTTGGAAAGAAGAAGTCCATGAAGAAGCAGAAGGTGGATGATGGGAAGAAGAAGAAGGCAGAGCCGAAGAAGAAGGCCGCTGATAAAGAAAAATATTTTCATTGCAACATAGACAGTCATTGAAAGCGAAACTGCCTCTTATACCTGGCCAGCCTGAAGAACAAGATGAAGGCAGGTCTTTCTAGAGGTATGTTCATTATAGAATATAACCTTACGGTATCTTCTACATCTAGTTGGGAGCTTGACTCTAGTTCTAGTGCTCACTTATGCACTTCTATGTAGGGTCTTGAGGATAGCAGGAGGTTGAGGGATGGTGAGATGATCCTATGCATCGAAAATGGAGCAAGAGTTGCTGTGGGAACCTACCCTCTACGATTATCATTAGAATTAAATTTAGTTCTTAGAGACTATTTTTATATGCCTGCAGCAAGCAGAAATTTAATTTCTATTTCATGTTTAGCACACGAAGGCTATGTAATTAGTTTTCTTAAGGACCATTATAATATTCTTTATGAAAAAAATAAAATTGCAAGTGGTTTTCTTATAAATGGTCTCTATCAGTTACATATTGATGTTTTCATGTTCAATATCGTGCAAAATATGAATGCCATAGGATCTGTTGGTGTAAAATCTAATCGACATCGGATCAAGCTGGAGTTGAGAAAGACGAGGTCGCCGTCGGTGACTTGCAAAATAAAGTTCTATCCAGAGTCGGTGGTGGTGGCTCCGGTAGGACCCTCCGACGATCAAGTCAGCTCTTCTGACCAACAGAAATGGAGTACTCAGGAAAGAGTTCGACAGAGTTTTAGGAAGGAGAAGAGAGCTTAGAAAAAATGTATCTAGAGAGTCTGTATACCCCAGACTTGGAGTTCTCCATCACCAAAGATCAGTAACATATCCTTAGTTCTTCTCAAGTACTTAAGGATACATTTCACAGAAGTCCAGTGTTCTTTACCTGGATTCGATTGATATCTGCTCATGACACTCATAGCATGGGCTATATCAGGTCGTGTACATAACATGGCATACATGAGGCTCCCTATTGCTGAAGCATAAGGGATCTTGCTCATGCATTCTATTTCCTCAAGTGTGCTAGGGCACATCTTCTTGGAAAGATGAATGCCATGCCTGAAGGGTACTAAACCCCTCTTAGAGTTTTCCATGCTAAACCTCTTTAGCACTTCCTCTATGTACATCTTCTGTGAAAGTCCTAGCATCCTATTTAGTCTATCTCTATAGACCTTAATTCCTAGAATAAAGGATGCTTCTCCTAGGTCTTTTATGGAGAATTCTTTAGATAACCACATTTTAACTGTGGTCAACATGGGAATGTCATTCCCAGTAAGGAGGATGTCATCCACATATAATACGAGGAAGACAACAGCACTCCCACTGATCTTTTTAAAAACACATGGCTTCTTCTCATTTTTAATGAAACCAAATAATTTGATCATATCATTAAAATGAGTATTCCAGCTCCGAGATGCTTGCTTAAGTCCATATATGGATCTTTGCAGCTTGCAAACCTTATGATCATCATCACTGGATGTGAAACCTAGCGGCTATTCCATATAGATGTCTATCTCAAGATATCCATTTAAGAATGCCGCTTTGACGTTCATTTGCCATATTTCATAATTGAAATAGGCTGCAATAGCAAGTAATGTGCGGATGGATTTTAGCATAGCTACTGACGGAAAGGTATCCTAATAGTTAATGCTTTTGCATTGACTATAATCTTTTGCCACTAATCTAGCTTTGAATATCTCCACATTTCCATCTGCACCAATCTTTCTCTTGTAGATTCATTTACATCCAATAGGTACTATACCTTCTGGTGGATCTACCAAGATCCAGACTTAGTTTGAGTGCATCGAGTCAATTTCTGACTTCATTGCCTCTAACCATTTCTCGGAGTCGATATCTGATATCACCTCGTTATAGGTTTTGGGATCATCACCATGAACCCCATTACCTATGAGGAACATTTTCTCTACATCCTCTGAAATAGTACCTAAGTACCTCTCAGGGGGATGGAAAACTCTTTTCGATCTACGAGGTGGAGGAGGTAGTGAATGGATTGGCTTCAACCTGATTTGGTTCCATTTGGTCCTTAGCTCATTGCTCTTGTGAGACTTTCTCTTCGAGCTTGATCTGCTTTCCAATGCCGCTATCTTGAATAAACTATTTTTCAAGAAAGATGGCATGTCGACTCACAATCATATTGTGATCTTCTAGAATGTAGAAATAATATCCTAATGACTCTTTAGGATATCCTATAATTCGAGCTCTAAAGGATCTAAAGTCTAACTTGTCCGCTTGTTGTCTTTTGACATGAGCCGGACAACCCCAAATTCTGAGATGACTCAGACTTGATTTCTTACCATGCCATATCTCATACGGTGTGGTAGGAACGATTTTAGAGGGAACCTTATTCAGTAAGTATATTGTAGTTAACAAACAGTATCCATAAAGAAAATCAGGGAGGTCTGTGAAGCTCATCATGGATCGGACCATATCTAATATAGAGTTTGATTTTTTCATTCTGAAATCCCGTTGAGTTAAGATGTTCATGGTGGAGTCCATTGAGAGACTATGTCATTTTTCTTGAGATAGTCTAGAAATTCTCGACTAAGGTATTCACCTCCTCGATCTGATCGAAGAATCTTAATGGATTTTTCAGTTTTCTTTTCTACTTCATGTCTGAACTCCTTGATCTTTTCAAAGGCTTCAGACTTATGTCTCATAAGATAGACATACCCATACCTAGATAAATTATCAGTAAAGGTTATGAAGTAGACAAAGTTGCCTCTAGCCGGCACATCAAATGGGCTGCACACATCAATATGTACTAGGGCAAGAAGATCCGTGGCCCTTTCTCCATGTCCTACAAAAGGGAGCTTAGTCATTTTGCCATGAAGATAGGATTCACAAATTGGATTGACTCGAAAGTCAATGGACTCAATAGCCCGATTTTCTTCAATTTGTTAACCCTATTTTTTGCTATATGATCTAATCTTGGGTGCCATAGATACCTATCATTTAGACTATTCCTAATTCATTTTGGTTTTATGGCCTTCACATTTTGCTCGAAATTAAAAATAGATACATCAACATATAACTGATAAAGATCGTTAATAAGAAAATCACTTGCAATTTTATTTCTTTCATAAAGAATGTTACAATGGTCCTTAAGAAAACTAATTACATAGCCTTCTAATGCAAGGCAAGAAACAAAAATCAAATTCCTACTTGCTGCAGACACATAATAATAGTCTTTTAATACTAAGTCTAAACTAGATGGTAGTCGAAGAGGGTATGTTCCCACGGCCACGGTAGCAACTCATGCTTCATTTCCGACGCATAGGATCATCTCACCATCCCTCAGCCTCCCGCTATCCTCAAGACCTTGCATGAAAGTGCACAAGTGAGCACTAGAACCAGAGTGAAGCACCCAACTGGATGTAGAAGAAACCATAAGGTTAGACTCAATAATGAGCATACCTTTAGAAGGACCTGCCTCCTTATTCTTTAGGGTGGCCAGGTATGTAGGGTAGTTCCACTTCCAGTGGCCGTCATTATTATAATGAAAATACTTTTCTTTGTCAGCAGCCTTCTTCTTCAACTCTACCTTTCTCTTCTTTGCTCCTTCCACCTTTTGCTTTTTCACAGACTTCTTCTTCTTTCCAAAAGATTTTCTCTTAGAAGAAGTCCATTCCATAGCAAGTACTGAGCCTTTAGAACCTTTCATGAAAAGCTCAGCGGTAACCAGCACGTTCATAAGTTCGGCCAAGGAGTTTTGAAGTTTATGCATATGGTAGTTCATGATGAACTGCCCATATTCATCAGTCAAGAATTATAGAATTATATCATTCTATAGATCCAAGTCCAACCTCACTCCGAGCTTCTCAAGCTCTTCCATGTTCTTGATCATCATGAGACAATAATCTTGGACTAACTGCCCATCATGCATCTTAGCCTTGAACAGTTGTTTAGTGACTTGATACTTGGCTGCAAGACTCTGTTCACCAAACATCTCCTGTAGATGAGCCAATATTTGGTGTGCAGTCCTGATATCTTCATGTTGGCGCTGAAGTTCATCAGACATCGAGCCCAACATGCAGTATCGAGCCTTATTATCATCGTCTGTCTACTTATCTAGAGATGCTCTCTGCTCAGCGGATGGATGAGCTGGTAAGATGGGAGGGTCCTAGTCCAATACATTAGTTAACTTCTTAAAACCCAAAATGATTTTAAAGTTTCGAAGCCAATCCTTGTAATTTGGTCCGGTCAGTCTATGGGTGTCCAAGATTCATGCTAGTGGGTTGGATATAGACATTTTCCTGTAGAGAGTCAAAGTTTCTAGTTAGATATTGTAATTAAGACTTAACCAATTTATTTAAAAATTTTATTTTTAAATAAATTAGCTTTCACTATTTTCTTGGATCCCTATACTTCCTCTATAGAGATGCAAAAATCTCCATTATTACTGATTTCTAGTGGGTGGTGCGGTCCCACCAACTGACTCATCACTTCACCTAAGAGTTATTGGTGATGGGTTAGTCAATGAGTGAACAACTCTTATTCAATGATTCTCTAATCATGATGCACCCAAACTTGATCTCTAATTCATGAATCTCACCATGTCTGAAATATTGATTCACTCCTTAGTTAAGTCGACCCATCATTTGCATAGATTAGATTTCTAATTGAGTCTCTCACCATATCCAAAATATTGAGCCCAAACCATCCTCCAGCCTGTAGCATCCAATGCCTAATAGACATGGTCGCATCTTCCTGGTGCAACTAAGCCATTGTAACTAGCCGAGAACAATCAACCCCAAAAAGGATCCGCACATCTACAATGGTGGAAGACCTTAAACTTAATCTTTTCTTAGGAAGATTTGATTTAGGTCTCATTAAACTAGACTTGACATAGTCATAACCATTATGACTAACCTAGTGACATGGGTTAGCTCGGATTATTGACCACCTCAGATCAGAACTGAGTCAACAAATATGATCAGGATAAGTGAGACCGATGGAAGGAGATATGCCAATTAACTCGATAAGAATGCATTCGAGTCGAGTAGCTCCCAATTAAAAATCAGTCGATTGTATCTGCCAAACTTACCTTAGACACCAAATTATTGAGCCAGAACCAATCGAATTAGCCTACAATCCTAGACTCTAACCACTGAGCCTAATTAGGTCTTAGCTTGATCGATCACTCACATGACTCGATCTTGACCCAGACTTAATCCTATTAGGCTGGTCAATTTAAGCATTGTTGATCCCATCTAACCAACTCTTGATTCGGTTTGATCAACCGCTTAGACCTAATTGAGCTACCCAAGTCCGAACCCAATTTTATGAATATGTCTTAGATCTAAAAATTCTTAATTTTAGATCTAATATGTTTCATAATCTTAATTCTTAATTAAGTTTAGGATTCATAAATAAAACATTCAAATAAGATCCTAAGGTTTTCAGGATCTAGGGTTTTGTAGAAAGTAAGTTTTCAATTTCTGATTAAGGATGAACGTGCAGCACCCCTACACATCATAAGAACACCCCATCGAATGGGAGGAGAGGGTCTTTAAATCCTACTTTGTTCTTATGATCGGATGGCCAAGGGGAATGCCTTAATCAGAAATACAACTAATCTATAAAAACTAATTAGATCTAAGCATATATCTCATATAAGAAAATTGATCTAATTAAAACATGTTTTGTATACATCATATCATGCATATTTTTTAGATCTAAATTATCTCATAATCATCTAAAAAATTAAATTTAAATTTAATCTCATTAAATAAAATTTAATCTAGACCTATTTGTAGAACTATTCTACAACTAGTCTAAACATGCAACTATCATATCTCATATGAATAAATTTAATTTAATTTATTTTTTATTTTTAGATTTAATTATAATATTTATAAGATTAAAAAATAGTAAATAAATAGATCTAAAAATTATATTTAATCAAATAAAAATTATGATTATGCTAGACTACACATAGAATAATTCTATTCCAAGTCTAGTTATGTATCTCATACATATTAGATCTAGATTAATTAATTTTAATTTTTTATTTTTCTAATTTTAGATCTAATAATATCTCATGTGATATCTAAAATTACTAATTTATTAGATTAAATTAGATTTAAATAAATTTTATGGAACCTGGCTCTGATACCAGTTGAAGAAGAAATCCTGATTTTCTGGGTCAGGTTCGTTCAAATATGATTGAATCAAGAGGCATATTTCAAAAATTTTTTCTTAGATCCAAATCAGATATGATATTTTCTAGATCTAATTTTATGATTTGATAAATAAGAAAATAAATTAAATTAAATCTAAATTAGTTTTACCTTGATATGGGTAATCCGATTACATGTTAATGATCTACTGATAGCCTAAGATTCTGGATCTAGCCACGCAAGTGCCTGGCCTCTACCGGCATCCACTCAGACTAGATTTGAAGATCTTCTCTTTCTTTATCATATCTCTAAAAATTAGATCTAATCTGATTTGAAGGATCTTCGAAACTTCTTTCAAAGATCTATTGTCATCTTTACAGCAGTGCTGCCTTCTTCCTTTCTCGTCAGCCTTTTCTTGCCTGGATCGCACCAAACTGAAGGCCCAACTTCCTTAGGTGTGGAGAGGAGCGAGATGATCAAAAGATGGCATGGTGGAGGGCCTTAGGGCATGGGCTAGGATAAAGTTCTATTAAAGTTGGGCGTAGATAGGTCGTTATATAGATCCTGCTGTGCCACGCAGTGCCACATCACCCTAGCCAATCATGTTGCTTCATGCAATCAATTCTAAATCTGATTGGTGGGATGACATCACCTGATCCAATCAAAAGAGAGACCCATAGATTCAGCCTTAGGTGGCACCTAAGATTGGTCAAAGTCTATAGGTGAGGGTCACCTAGTTTTTATCCAAGAAGCAACCTGGAGTCCCATCGTTATGGGACTCCAAGCATCCCTATCCATGGGCGCACGCCATCCTAGGCGTGCACCCCCTTCTTTCCAAAATCCAGTAAGGGGACAATCCCCTATCTACTATCCAATAAGTGTATGACACATGGGCAGATGTCCAAGGGTCAAAGGTCAACATTTGACCAAGTCAAAGGATAAGAATTATCAGATGACGAAAAATGGCAGGTATTGTCTCAAATTTATCTCATAAATTAAGATAATCCTTTTCTGATCTAGACAAGCTCCAGTCAGATCAGGTAAAGGTATCTGAGTGAGCACAAACATATTTGGCTCAGTCGAGACAACTTTTAATGATAGAAAAAGGAGAATATTAGGTTCAATCGTGTGCTAGCACGATTTTCTTGAACCTAATTGAATCTAATTCAAATTAATTGAACTGGGTTAGTCCAATTGATGATATCCAGATCTAAATTCTTATTTGTATGATCTAGTTAGGTTCAATTCTATATGGTAATGGGATATGTCGTGATCTCCATCATCGACATCATCGAAACTTCTTTCGATGGATCAGAACTCTTCTGATTCAGACAACTAGAATGATCGATCATCTAAATCATTCTAATTGCTCCCAAAATCCACCAGTGACACCTAGCAGTATATGGTGGCAACCCATCAAAATTGAAAATGAACCTCTCGGTGCAGCTACTTGTGTGATTAAGTTCTTCTATCTTGAGCCCCGATCAGATTAGGGTTAAGGTGAACTCGTCAAACCCTAATTTCTATCATATGATTTAATCATTCGATTCAAGTCCGATGTGAAAACCTTAATAGAAACTCTTTCTATTATTTCACTCTCTGCCATGGCCATGGGCTTATGGACTTGATTCTCATGATCATCATAGGGCTGCTCCTCATCCACCGAGGTAGATAGATTCCATCTTGGTGCAATCCAATTCCTACAATGAACATGCTATAGCCAACATACACCTCAGAGTTTCGAATGGCTAGGAGATCGAGTCATGGTGTAGTCAAACTATAACACCCTCAAGGTGAACTGCCGATGCACCTCAGGTCAAAGAACCAGACACACCACTGCAGCTTCGAGTCAGTCATCGACGAGAAGGTAGACTTCCTTATGACTACTCGAGGTGGTCACGCTCAGTGCCCTCGTTCTCTAATGAGTACCTATACTCTCGCTCTGGTGTCTCTACATCATAGACTCAAGACTCATCTACTATAAAGAAATGATTGTACACTAACCTTCTGGATCAATCACCATCCTCATGATGATCCTACGGTCAGGAGCATTTTATGAGTTAATAATGAAAATTCTTGTCTTAAATTTTCAACTCTTGAAAATAAGAATTATCATTACCATTAACTCAAGGGATGTATCACAGACACTAAATACACACATGTGATAGAAAATAATCCATTTTATTATTTATAGTCAAAATTATAATTTTGCCTTTAGAAGTGTATTACAAGTGTCAGCCAATATTGGCTTCTAGGGCACACATATCTAACAATACATCTTTTGAGTTAATGGTAATGATAATTCTTATTTTCAAGAGTTGAAAATTTAAGAAAAGAATTTTTATTATTAACTCATTAAATGCTCCTGACCGTAGGATCATCATGAGGATGGTGATTGATCTGGAAGGTTAGTGTACAATCGCTTCTTTATAGTAGATGAGTCTCGAGTCTACGGTGTGGAGACACTGGAGCGAGAGTACAGATACTCGTTAGAGAATGAGGGCACTGAGCGTGACCACCTCAAGCAGTCATAAGGAAGTCTACCTTCTTATTAATGACTGACTTGAAGCTATAGCGGTGTGTCTGGTTCTTTAACCTGAGGTGCATCAGTAGTTCACCTTGAGGGTGTTATAGTTTGACTATACCATGACTCGATCTCTTAGCCATTCGGAATCCTGAGGTGTATGTTGGCTATAGCATGTTCATTGTAGGAATTGGATTGCACCAAGAGGAAATCTATCTACCTCGATGGATGAGGAGCAGTCCTATGATGATCATGAGAATCAAGTCCATAAGCCCATGGCCATGGCAGAGAGTGAAATAATAGAAAGAGTTTCTATTAAGATTTTCACATCGAACTTGAATTGAATGATTAAATCATATGATAAAAATTAGGATTTGATGAGTTCACCTTAACCCTAATCTGATCAGGGCTCAAGATAGAAGAACTTAATCACATATGTAGCTACACCAAGAGGTTCATTTTCAGATTTGATGGATTGCCACCATATACTGCTAGGTATCACTGATGGATTTTGGGAGCAATTAGAATGATTTAGATGATCGATTATTCTAGTTGTCTAAATCAAAAGATTTTTGATCCATCGAAAGAAGTTTCGATGATGTCGATGATAGAGATCATGATATATCCCATTACCATATAGAACTGAACCTAACTGGATCACACAATCAAGGGTTTGGATCTGGATATCGTCAATTGGACTAACCCAGTTTAGTTGATGTGAATTAAAATTCAATTAGGTTCAAGAAAATCGTGCTAGCATACGATTGAGCCTAACGTTCTCCTTCTATTATCATTAAAAGTTATCTCGACTAAGCCAAATGTGTTTGTGCTCACTCAAGTACCTTTATCTGATTTGACTGAAGCTTGTCTAGGTTAGAAAAGGGTTGTCTTAATTTAGGAGATAAATTTGAGACAACACTTACCATTTTTTGTCACCTGCTAATTCTTGTCCTTTGACTTTGGTCAAATGTTGACCTTTGACCCTTGAAAATCTGCCCATGTGTCATGCACCCATAGGAGAGACTTATTGATTAAGTCCACTTGCCATTTGGTTGGTAGATGGAGGGCGCACGCCTAGGATGGCATGCGCCCCATGTGGATACACACTGGAGTCCCATACGGATGGGACTCTAGGTTGCTTCTTGGATTCAACTAAGTTGACCCTTACCTATAAACTTTGACCAGTCTTAGGCGCCATCTAAGGATGAATCTATGGGGCTCTCATCTGATTGGATCAGGTAATGTCATCCCACCAATCAAATTTAGGTCTGATTGTATGATGCAATGTGATTGGTTGGGATGATGCAGCATTGCATGGCACAGCAGGGTCTATAAATAAACCCTATCTGTGCCCAACTTTTTATGAGTTCCTCTTAGCCCACGCCCCAAAGCTGCCCCTCTTCCTCCTTCATGCCATCTTCTGATCCTCTCTCACCTCTCCATGCCCAATGGATGTTGGGCTTTATTTTGGTGCGATCCAGATAAGAAAAGGTTGATGAGAAAAGAAAGAAGGCAGCACTGCTGCAGAGACGACTGCTGATCTTCAGAAGGAGTTTTGAAGATCCTCCAAATTAGATCTAGATATGATTTTTGGAGATGTGATAAAGAAACAGAAGATCTCCAGATCCAAACCCTTGTTTGTGTGATTCAATTAGATTCAGTTCTGCATGATAATGGGATACGTCATGATCTCCATCATCGACATCATCAAAACTTCTTTCGATGGATCAGAACTCTTCTGATTTAGACAATTGGAATGATCGATCATCTAAATCATTCTAATTGCTTCCAAAATCCACAAGTGACACCTAGCAGTATATGGTGGCAATCCATCAAAACTGAAAATGAACCTGTTGGTGTAGCTACTTGTATGATTAAGTTCTTCTATCTTGAGCCCCGATTAGATTAGGGTTAAGGTGAACTCGTCAAACCCTAATTTCTATCATATGATTTAATCATTTAATTCAAGTCCAATGTGAAAACCTTAATAGAAACTCTTTCTATTATTTCACTCTCTGCCATGGCCATGGGCTTATGGACTTAATTCTCATGATCATCATAGGGCTGCTCCTCATCCACTGAGGTAGATAGATTTCCTCTTGGTGCAATCCAATTCCTACAATGAACATGCTATAGCCAACATATACCTCAGGATTCTGAATGGCTAGGAGATCGAGTTATAGTGTAGTCAAACTATAACACCCTCAAGGTGAACTATCGATGCACCTCAGGTAAAAGAATCAGACACACCACTGAAGCTTCGAGTCAATCATCGATGAGAAGGTAGACTTGCTTATGACTGCTCGAGGTGATCACGCTCAGTGCCCTCATTCTCTAACGAGTACCTGTACTCTCACTCCGGTGTTTCCGCACCATAGACTCAAGACTTATCTACTATGAAGAAGCGATTGTACACCAACCTTCTAGATCAATCACCATCCTTATGATGATCCTACGGTCAGGAGCATTTTAAGAGTTAATAATGAAAATTCTTGTCTTAAATTTTCAACTCTTGAAAAAAAGAATTATCTTTACCATTAACTCAAGAGATGTATCACAGACAATAAATATACATATGTGATAGAAAATAACCCATTTTATTATTTATAATCAAAATTATAATTTTATCCCTAGAAGTGTATTACAAGTGTCAGCCAATTCTGACTTCTAGGGCATACATATCTAACAAAAGTTGAAGGAGAAATCCTAATTTCTCGGATCAGATTCGTTCAAATTTGATTGGATTAAGAGGCATATTTTAAAATTTTTTTCTTATATTCAAATCAGATATTACACTTTTTAGATCTAATTTTATAATCTGATAAATAAAAAAATTAAATTAAATTAAATTAAAATTAATGTTACCTTGTTTGCTGGGTAATTCGATTACCCATTGATGATCCTGCTGATTGCTTGAGGTTCTGGATCTAGCCACGTAAGCGCCTAGCCTCTACTGGTATCCACTCAGGCTGGATCTGGAGATTTTCTTCTTCTTTATCATGTCTCCAAAAATTAGATCTAGATTTGATTTGGAGGATCTTCAAAACTTCTTCTGAAGATCAGCAGTCATCTCTGCAGCAGTGCTGCCTTCTTCCTCTTCTCATCAGCCTTTTCTTACCTGGATCGCACCAAACTGAAGCCCAACTTTCCTTGGGCATGGAGAGGAGAGAGAGGATCAAAAGATGGCATGGAGGAGGGAGTGGGGCAGCCTTGGGGTGTGGGCTAAGAGAAACTCATAAAAAGTTGGGCACAGATAGGGTTTATTTATAGACCCTACTATGCCATGCAGTGCTGCATCATCCCGGCCAATCACAATGCTTCGTGCAATCAGATCTAAATCTGATTGGTGGGATGACATCACCTAATCCAATCAGATGAGAGCCCCATAAATTCATCCTTAGATGGCCCCTAAGACTGGTCAAAGTCTATAGGTAAGGATCACGTAGGTTGAATCCAAGAAGCAACCTAGAGTCCCATCCGTATGGGACTCCGGTGTTTATCCATATGGGGTGCATGCCATCCTAGACGTGCACCATCCATTTGCCTACCAAATGGCAGGTCGACTTGGTCAATAAGTCTCTCCTATGGGTGCATGACATATGGGTAAATATCTAAGGATCAAAGGTCAATGTTTGACCAAAGTCAAAGGACAAGAATTAGCAGGTGATGGAAAATGGTAGGTGTTGTCTCAAATTTATCTCATAAATTAAAACAACCTTTTTCTAACTAGACAAGCTCTAGTCAGACTAAGTAAAGGTACCTGAGTGAGCACAAACATATTTGGCTCAGTCGAGATAACTTTTAATGATAATAAAAGGAGAACGTTAGGCTCAATCGTGTGCTAGCACGATTTTCTTGAACCTAATTGAATCTTAATTCAAATCAACTGAACTGGGTTAGTCTAATTGATGATATTCATATCCAAACCATTATTTGTGTGTCTCAGTTAGGTTTAGTTCCGTATGATAATGGGATATGTCATGATCTCCATCATCGACATCATCGAAACTCCTTATGATGGATTAGAACTCTTCTGATTTAAACAACTGGAATGATCGATCATCTAAATCATTCTAATTGCTCCCAAATCCACCAGTGACACCTAGCAGTATATGGTGGCAACCTATCAAAACTGAAAATGAACCTCTTGGTGCAGCTACTTGTGTGATTAAGTTCTTCTATCTTGAGCCCCGATTAGATTAGGCTTAAGGTGAACTCGTCAAACCCTAATTTCTATCATATAATTTAATCATTTGATTCAAGTCTGATATAAAAACCTTAATAGAAACTCTTTCTATTATTTCACTCTCTACCATGGCCATGGGCTTATGGACTTGATTCTCATGATCATCATAGGGCTGCTCCTCATCCACCGAGGTAGATTCCCTCTTGGTGTAATCCAATTCCTACAATGAACATGCTATAGCCAAGATACACCTCAGGATTTCGAATGGCTAGGAGATTGAGTCATGGTGTAGTCAAACTATAACATCCTCAAGGTGAACTACCGATGCACCTCAGGGCAAAGAATGAGATACACTACTATAGCTTCGAGTTAGTCATCAATGAGAAGGTGGACTTTCTTATGACTGCTCGAGATGGTCACGTTTAGTGCCCTCATTCTCTAACGAGTACCTATACTCTCGCTCCGGTGTCTCCACACTGTAGACTCATCTACTATAAAGAAGTGATTGTACATTAACCTTCTGGATCAATCACCATCCTCATGATGATCCTATGGTCAAGAGCATTTTATGAGTTAATAATGAAAATTCTTGTCTTAAATTTTCAACTCTTGAAAATAAGAATTATCATTATCATTAACTCAAAGGATATATCACAAACACTAAATACACATATGTGATAGAAAATAATCCATTTTATTACTTATAGTCAAAATTATAATTTTGCCCCTAAAAGTGTATTACAAGTGTCAACCAATTCTAGCTTCTAGGGCACACATATCTAACAAACTCCCACTTGATCTAAAGTCAATAGGCTACAAATCTAAGTCCTATCTTCTCAAGGTGGGCTTCGATCTTCTGCTGGCCCAATGGCTTTGTAAGTGGATCCACCACATTATTTGCGGAGTCGACTCTCTTGACCTCGACGTAATCCTTCTCGAGGTAATCGCGGATAAGGTGGTATCGCCGCTTGATGTGCTTGAAGTTTTGGTGAGACCTCGGCTCCTTAGTAAGGGCTATGGTGCCATTGTTGTCACAGTACAGAGAAATGGCATTTGATGGCATCACTCCGATCTCTACGGCAAACTTCTTATACCAAAATGCCTTCTTTGCAACTTCTGACGCAGCGATGTATTCTACTTCCATGGTAGAATCTGCTATCACTATCTATTTGAAACTTTTTCAGCTGATAACTCCACCATTGCATACAAACAGACTCCCAGATGTCGACTTTCGATCATCTATATTGGACATAAAGTCAGAGTTTGTATACCCCTGGACTTGGAGTTCTCTATTACCAAAGACCAATAACATATTCTTAGTTCTTCTCAAGTACTTAAGGATACATTTCATAGAAGTCCAGTGTTCTTCATCTGGATTCGACTGATATCTGCTCGTGACACTCATAGTATGGGCTATATCAGGTCGTATACATAACATAGCATACATGAGGCTCCCTATTGCTGAAGCATAAGGGATCTTGCTCATGCATTCTATTTCCTTAGGTGTGCTAAGGCACATCTTCTTGGAAAGATGAATGCCATGTCTGAAGGATACTAAACCCCTCTTAAAGTTTTTCATGCTAAATCTCTTTAGCACTTTCTCTATGTATATTTTTTGTGAAAGTCCTAGCATCCTATTTGGTCTTTCTCTATAAACCTTAATTTTTAGAATAAAGGATGCTTCTCCTAGGTCTTTCATGAATAATTCTTTAGATAACCACATTTTAACTGTGGTCATCATGGGAACATCATTCCTAATAAGGAGGATGTCATCCACATACAATATGAGGAAGACAACAGCGCTTCCACTGACCTTTTTGAAGACACATGGCACCTCCTCATTCTTGATGAAATCAAATAATTTGATCACATCATTGAAATGAGTATTTCAGCTCTGAAATGCTTGCTTAAGTCCATATATGGACCTTTGCAGCTTGCATACCTTATGATCACCGGATGTGAAACCTAGCGGCTGTTCCATATAGATATCTTCCTCAAGATATTTATTTAAGAATGTCATTTTTACATCCATTTTCCATATTTTATAATCAAAATAGGCTGCAACAGCAAGCAATGTGCAAATGAATTTTAGCATAGCTACTGGCAAAAAGATATCCTGATAGTCAATGCCTTCGCACTGATTATAATCTTTTGCCACTAATCTAGTCTTGAATGTCTCCACATTCTCATCTGCATCAATCTTTCTCTTATAGATCTGGTTTGGATCTAAGAGAAAATTTTTGAAATATGCCTCTCGATCTAATCAGATTTGAACGAACCTGATCCAAAAAATCAGGATTTCTCCTTTAACTGGTATCAGAGCCAGGTTGCATAAAATTTATTTAGATCTAATTTAATTTGATAAATTAATAATTTTAGATATCACATGAGATGTAACTAGATCTAAAATCAAAACGTTAAAAAATTAAAATTAATTAATCTAGATCTAAAATGTATGAGATACATAACTAGACTAGGAATAGAATTATTCCATGTATATTCTAGTATAATCAGAATTTTTATTTGATTAATTATAATTTTGAGATCTATTTATTTACTATTTTTTAATCTTAAAAATATTATAATTAGATCTAAAAATAGAAAATAAATTAAATTTAATTGGTTCATATGAGATATGATAGTTGCATGTTTAGACTAGTTGTAAAATAGTTCTACAAAAGGTCTAGATTAAATTTTATTTGATGTGATCAAATTTAAATTTAATTTTTTAGATGATTATGAGATAATTTAGATCTAATAAATACACATGATATGATGTATGCAAAACATATTTTAGTTAGATCAATTTTTTATATGAGATATATGCTTAGATCTAATTAGTTTTGTAGATTAGTTATATTTCCGATTAAGGCGTTCCCCTTGGCCATCCGATCATAAGAATAAAGTAGGGTTTAAAGACCCTCTCCTTCCATTCGATGGGATGTTCTTATGATGTGTAGGGGTGCTGCGCGTTCATCCTTAATCAAAAATTGAAAACTTATTTTCTGCAAAACCCTAGATCCTAAAATCCTAGGATCTTATTTACATATTTTATTTAAGAACCCTAAACTTAATTAAGAATTAAGATTATGAAATATTAATTAGGTCTAAATTTAAGATTTTCAGATCTAAGATATGTTCATAAAATTGGGTTCGGGCTTGGGTAGCTCAATTAGGTCTAAGCGATTGATCAAACCGAATCAAGAGTTGATTTGATGGGATCAACAGTACTTAAATTGACCAACCTAATAGAATTAAGTCTGAGCCAAGATCGAGTCATGTGAGTGAACGATCAAGCTAAGACCTAATTAGGCTCAGTGGTTAGAGTCTGGATTGTAGGCTAATCTAATTGGTTCTGACTCAATAATTTGGTGTCTAAGGTAAGATTGGTAGATACAATCGACTGAATTTTAATTGGGAGCTACTCGACTCAAATGCATTCTTGTCGAGTTAATGGCATATCCCTTCTACCGGTCTCACTTATCTAGCCATGTTTGTTGGCTCAGTTCTGATCTGAGGTGGTCAATAATCCGAGCTAACCCATGCCACTAGGTTAGTGATAATGGTTATGACTATGTCAAGTCTAGTTTAATGAGACCTAAATCAAATCTCCCTAAGAAATGATTAAGTCTAAGGTCTTTTACCATTGTAGATGTACGGGCCCTTTCTAGGGTTGATTATTCTCGACTGGTTACAGTGGCTCAGTTGCACTGACAAGATGCAACCATGTCTATTAGGCATTGGATGCTACGGACTGGAGGATAGATTGGGCTTAATATTCTGGATATAGTGAGAGACTCAATTAGGAATTCAATCTGTGCAAATGGTGGGTCTGACTTAACTAAGGAGTGGATCAATATTTTGGACATGGTGAGATTCATGAATTAGAGATCAAGTTTTGGTGCATCATGACTAGAGAATCATTGAACAAGAGTTATTCACTCATTGGCTAACCCATCACCAATAATTGTTAGGTGAGGTGATGAGTAAGTCGGTGGGACTGCACCATCCATTAGAAATCAATAATCATGGAGATTTTTGCATCTCTACATAGGGAGTGTTGGGATCCGAGAAAGTAGTGGGAGCTAATTTATTTAAAAATAAAAATTTTTAAATAAATTAGTTAAGTCTTAATTATAATTTTTAACTAGAAACTTTGACTCTCTATAGGAAAATGTCTGCATCCAACCCACTAGCACGAATCCTGGACACCCATAGACTGACCAAATCCAATTATAAGAATTGGCTTCGAAACTTTAAAATTATTTTGAGTTTTGAGAAGTTAACTCATGTACTGGATCAAGATCCTCCCACCTTACTAGCTCATCCATCCATCGAATAGAGAGCATCTCTGGATAAATGGATGGACGAAGATAAAAAGACCAGATACTACATATTGGGCTCGATATTTGATGAACTTCAGTGCCAACATTAAGATATTAGGATTGCTCACCAAATATTAGCTCACCTACAGTAGATGTTTGGTGAACATAGTCGCGCAGCCAAGTATTAAGTCACTAAATGACTGTTCAAGGCTAAGATGCATGATGGGTAGTCAGTCCATGATCATTATCTGATGATGATCAAGAACTTAGAAGAGCTTGAGAAGCTCAAAGTGAGGTTGGACTTGGATCTGTAGAATGATATAATTCTGTAATCCTTGACTGATGCATATAGGCAGTTCATCGTGAACTACCATATGCATAAACTTCAAAATTTCTTGATCGAACTTATGAACATGCTAGTTACCGCTGAGCTTTCCATTAAAGGTTCTAAAGGCTCAGTGCTTGCTATGGAATAAACTTCTTCCAAGAAAAATTCTTTTGGAAAGAAGAAGAAGTCTGCATAAAAGCAGAAGGTGGAAGAAGGAAAGAGAAAAGAATAGAACTGAAGAAGAAGGCCGCTGACAAAGAAAAGTATTTCCATTGCAACAATGATGGCCACTGGAAGTGAAACTACCCTACTTACCTAGCCACCCTAAAGAAGGAGGCAGGTCCTTCTAGAGGTATGCTCGTTATTGAGTCTAACCTTATGATTTTTTCTACATCCAGTTGGGTGCTTGACTCTGGTTCTAGTGCTCACTTATGCACTTCTATGCAGGGTCTTGAGCATAGCAGGTGGCTGAGGGATGGTGAGATGATCCTGCATGTCAAAAATGGAGCAAGAGTTGCAGCCATGGTCGTGGAAACATATCCTCTTCGACTACCATCTAGTTTAGATTTAGTATTAAAAGACTGTTATTATGTGCCTACAGGAATTTGATTTCTGTTTCTTGCCTTGCATTAGAAGGCTATGTAATTAGTTTTCTTAATGACCATTGTAATATTCTTTATGAAAGAAATAGAATTGCAAGTGGTTTTCTTATTAACGGTCTTTATCAATTACATGTTGATGTATCTATTTTTAATATCGAGTAAAATATGAATGCCATAAAATCAAAATGAGTTAGGGATAGTCCAAATGATAGGTATCTATGGCATCTAAAGCTAGGTCATATAGCTAATGATAGGATTAACAAATTAGAGAAAAATGGGCTATTGAGTCCGTTGACTTTCGAGTCATATCCAATTTGTGAATTATGTCTTCATGGCAAAATGACTAAGCTCTCTTTTGTAGGACATGGGGAAAGGGCCACGGATCTTCTTGCCCTAATACATACTGATGTGTGCAGTCCGTTTGATGTACCGACTAGAGGCAACTTTGTCTACTTCATAATCTTTATCGATGATTTATCAAGGTATGGGTTTGCGTATCTTATGAAATACAAATTTAAAGTTTTTGAAAAGTTCAAAGAATTCAGACATGAAGTAGAAAAGCAAACAAAAAAATTCATTATGGTTCTTTGATTAGATCGAGGAGGTGAATATCTTAGTCGGAAATTTCTGAACTATCTTAAGAAAATTGGCATAGTCTCTCAATGGACTCCACCTGAAACACCTCAACTCAATGGAATTTTGGAACGGAGGAACCGAACCCTATTAGGTCTGATCCATGATGAGCTTCATAGACCTTCCTGATTTTCTTTGGAGATACTGTTTATTAACTGTAATATACTTACTGAATAGGATTTCCTCTAAAATCATTCCTACCACGCCGTATGAGATATGCCATGGTAAGAAATCAAGTCTGAATCATCTCAAAATTTGGGGTTG
The DNA here is from genome assembly GCA_006176705.1 of Cocos nucifera. Classification (NCBI taxonomy): domain Eukaryota; kingdom Viridiplantae; phylum Streptophyta; class Magnoliopsida; order Arecales; family Arecaceae; genus Cocos; species Cocos nucifera. Next base: position 46,234 of record QRFJ01004265.1, on the reverse strand, counting down.
TCCGGCTCATGTCAAAAGACAATAAGCAAACAAGTTAGACTTTAGGTCCTTTAGAGCTCGATTTATAGGATATCTTAAAGAGTCATTAGGATATTATTTCTACATTCCAGAAGATCACAATGTGATTGTGAGTCAACATACCATTTTTCTTGAAAAATAGTTTATTCAAGATAGAGACATTGGAAAGTAGATCAAGCTTGAGGAGAAAGTCTCACAAGAGCAACGAGCTAAGGACCAAATGGAACTAAATCAGGTTGAGCCAATCCATTCACTACCTAATCCACCTCATAGATCGGAAAGAATTTTCCAACCCCCTGAGAGGTACTTAGGTACTATTATAGAGAAAGTAGAGGAAATGTTCCTCATAGATAATGGGGTTCATGGTGATGATCCCAAAATCTATAACGAGGTGATATCAGATATCGACTCCGAGAAATGGTTAGAGGTAGTGAAGTCAAAAATTGACTTGATGCACTCAAACCAAGTCTGGACCTTAGTAGATCCACCAGAAGGTATAGTACCTATTGGATGTAAATGGATCTACAAGAGAAAGATTTGTGCAGATGGAAATGTGGAGACATTCAAGGCTAGATTAGTGGTAAAAGGTTATAGTCAGCACGAAGGCATTGACTATCAGGATAACTATTCGCCAGTAGCTATGCTAAAATCCATTCGCACATTGCTTGCTGTTGTAGCCTATTTCGATTATGAAATACGGCAAATGGATGTGACAACGACATTATTAAATGGATATCTTGAGGAAGATATCTATATGGAATAGCCGCTAGATTTCACATCCGATGATCACAAGATATGCAAGCTGCAAAGGTCCATATATAGACTTAAGCAAGCATCTCGGAGTTGAAATACTCATTTTAATGATGTGATCAAATTATCTAATTTCATCAAGAATGAGGAGGAGCCATGTGTCTTCAAAAAAATCAGTGGGAGTGCTGTTGTCTTCCTCATATTGTACGTGGATGACATCCTCCTTATTACGAATGATGTTCCCATGATGACCATAGTTAAAATGTGGTTATCTAAAGAATTCTTCATGAAAGGCCTAGGAAAAGCATCCTTTATTATGAGAATTAGGAGCTATAGAGAAAGATCGAATAGGATGCTAGGACTTCCATAAAAAATGTACATAGAGGAAGTGCTAAAGAGATTTAGCATGGAAAACTCTAAGAGGGGTTTATGTTAGATAAGTGTGCCCTAGAAGTCAGAATTGGCTGACACTTGTAATACACTTCTAGGGGCAAAATTATAATTTTGACTATAAATAATAAAATGGGTTATTTTCTATCACATATGTGTATTTAGTGTCTGTGATACATCTCTTGAGTTAATGCTAATGATAATTCTTATTTTCAAGAGTTGAAAATTTAAGACAAGAATTTTCATTATTAACTCATAAAATGCTCCTGACCATAGGATCATCATGAGGATGATGATTGATCTGAAAGGTTAGTGTACAATCGCTTCTTTATAGTAGATGAGTCTTGAGTCTACTTTTGTAGAGACACCAGAGCGAGAGTATAGACTCATTAGAAAATGAGGGCACTGCCGCGAGTAGTCATAAGGAAGTCTATCG
>QRFJ01004265.1:0-43707 GCA_006176705.1 Cocos nucifera | reverse complement strand
AAGAAAAAGGTAGAGCTGAAGAAGAAGGCCGCTGACAAAGGAAAGTATTTCCATTGCAATAAGGACGGCCACTGAAATCGAAACTGCCCTACTTACTTGGCCACCCTAAAGAAGAAGGAGACAGGTCCTTCTAGAGGTCTGCTCATTATTGAGTCTAACCTTATGGTTTCTTCTGCATCCAGTTGGATGCTTGACTCTGATTCTAGTGCTCACTTGTGCACTTCCATGCAGGATCTTGAGGATAGCAGGAGGTTGAGGGATGGTGAGCTAATCCTGCACGTCGAAAATGAAGCAAGAGTTACTACTGTGGTCGTGAGAACATACCCTCTTTGACTACCATCAGGTTTAGACGTAGTATTAAAAGACTATTATTATGTGCCTGTAGCAAATAGGAATTTAATTTCTATTTCTTACCTTGCATTAGAAGGCTATGTAATTAGTTTTCTTAAAGACCATTATAACATTCTTTATGAAAGAAATAAAATTGCAAGTAGTTTCCTTATTAACGGTCTTTATCAGTTACATGTTGATGTATCTATTTTCAATTTCGAGCAAAATATGAATGCCATAAAATCGAAATGAGCTAGAGATAGTCGAAATGATAGGTATCTATGGCACCTAAGATTAGGTCATATAGCTGAAGATAGGGTTAACAAATTGGAGAAAATTGGACTATTGTGTCCGTTGACTTTCGAGTCATATCCAATTTGGAAATCCTATCTTAATGGCAAAATGACTAAACTCTCTTTTGTAGGACATAAGAAAAGGGCCATAGATCTTCTTGTCCTAGTACATACTAATGTGTGCGGCCTATTCGATGTGCTGACTAGAAGCAATTTAGTCTACTTCATAACCTTTACCGATGATTTATCTTGGTATAGGTATGTGTATCTTATGAGATACAAGTCTGAAGCCTTTAAAAAGTTCAAAGAATTCAGACATGAAGTAGAAAAGTAAATTGGAAAACCCATTAAGGTTCTTCGATCAGATCGAGGAGGTGAATACCTTAGTCGAGAATTTCTGAACTATCTCAAGAAAAATGGCATAGTCTCTCAATGGACTCCACCAGGAACATCTCAACTCAACGGAGTCTCAGAACGGAGGAACTAGATCCTATTAGATATGGTCCAATCTATGATGAGCTTCACAGACCTTTCTAATTTTCTTTAGGAATACTGTTTGTTAACTACAATATACTTACTGAATAGGGTTCCTTCTAAAACCGTTCCTACCATACTATATGAGATATGGCATGATAAGAAACCAAGTCTGAGTCATCTCAGAATTTGGGGTTGTCCAGCTCATGTCAAAAAACAACAAGCGGACAAGTTAGACTTTAGGTCCTTCAGAGCTCGATTAATAGGATATCCTAAAAAGTCATTAGGATATTATTTCTACATTCCAGAAGATCACAATATGATTGTAAGTTGACATGCCATCTTTCTTGAAAAATAATTTATTCAAGATAGCGGTATTGAAAAGTAGATTAAGCTCGATGAGAATGTCTAATGATAAGCGATAAAAATATACTAATAAAAATATTAAATTATAAAATAAATTAATCTATTTTTTTATAGAAATTGATACTTTTAGTAATCTTATGTAGAAAAGAATGCCATCAATATGAAGATCTTATTTTTTCTGAATTTAGATGAAATAAATTTTGGGCAAAATGGACTTCAAATGAGCCCGGAAATTGATTTTTTTTAAAAAAAAAAGAAGCCAGTCCGGTTCAAATTGGTTCAGGTTCAAAAAAACCAGCTCAGTAGATCGCCCAATTCGATCCACACTAGTAGACCGACCTGCTGATGCAGTGCTGATGCTAGGCTGACGTCGGCATTTTTTGCATGGTGCATGGTGGACCATTTTAGGAGGGCATTTTAGGAATTTCACATCAGGAAGAAGCGCGCTCTGATTGGCTGAAGAATGCTGCGGTCCATGCAATACCGAGCTCGTGCATGGTCTGCAGAGGGCAATTTGAAAATTTTGTTTGATCCGATAGACACATTTCACTGGGATTTGATCAGACGGCCGAAATGCATGCGCTGATGAATGGCATCCGTAGCTTCCTGATCGAGATCCAATGGTTGAGATTCTTCCCGACGTTAAACTAAAGATTAAAAGCCTTCCTGTGCGCGATCTAATGGCCCAGATTCAATCCAATAATTGATCCGATGGCTGCTATGAAAATTCTGACTTATTCTAAAAAATTTTAAAGGATTTTTAAGTAATTTTTGGACCATTTGATCAACATCCAACGGTCAGAATCATCCAAGATCCTAATTTGAGTTATTTTGAGAGTTTTAAACCTAATTTTCAAAGAATTTTGGGGGAAAATCCATCTCTGAGCCTATAAAGTCTGCTATTGCCGAAAAAGAGGAGGAAGTCAAAAAAGAGGAAAAAGTGAGAGAAATAAAAAAAAAAAAGAGAAGTAGAGGGTTTTGAAAAGAAAAAGAAGAGAAAGAGAGGAGAGAGGTAGAAAGAGAAGAGAGATTTTTGAGAGAAAGGAAAAGGGTTTTAATTTTTTTCTTCCGACAATCAGAATAGTGATCAAGGAGCTTCTTCTTCTTCACCAAGTTCTCCACACCAAAAGTGATGGACAATCAATTTTAGCAATCAAACAGTCTAATTTCTTTATACTTTTTATTTTATTTACTATTTTTGAACTTGTTATCATGAACTAAATTTTTTTTTACTAAGGCTAAGGTGTAGCCACTCTTTTGATGCAATATTCAGTATGATTTATTTTTAATTTTAAATTTTATTCATGAGGAGTATATAAATCTGATCTTAATGCTTTTAGATTACTGGCCATCTTCTAATTGATCTGATGAACATAGATGTTACGGACCAAGTACATCTATGTTATTGCTTCTTGATTATATACCTTGTATTATGAATCAAATTAGAATTCATATGCATGCGGAAATTTTAGTGCGCTTTGGACGCAGCATATTTTAATTAGAGGGTTTCACAAAACTTAATGCATTAATATTTATTTAAATTACACCTGGACCAAAGGATAATTAATAAATATTGATAGTTTTGCTATGCGCTTGGACCAAAGGATAGTGAATAAATTAGGAGACTCCACCGTCACATGAAATAAAATTAATCTAATAACCTGAATATTGTATTGACTGAAGTTGGTGAATCGATTGCCTTAGTAATACCATTGCTCTTAAGTTTAAAATCCTAATAATTACACTCTCTCTATTTTCTTAAAAATTTTTAATTATTTCTTTATTTTATTTTCTTTAATTTCTTTATTCTCATAAATCGATCTTCTAAATAAAGCATAGGAAAGAGCTTTTCAGTACTTATTTTTCAATCCTCTAGGGATGATACTCTACTCATTCACTTTATTACTTGATCGACTGGTGCACTTGCCATAGCTATAGATTAGCACGCATCAAGTTTTTGGCACCGTTGCCAGGAGATTGTGTCTAAAATAATATTGAAATTTTGATCCTAGCTTTACTTTAGAATTTTATTTTTAATTTTTATTATTTAAAAAAAAAATTGTTCAGTGCATGACACGTACTGGACATAGTAACTTACTACCTTTAGATCCAGAAATTGAAAGGACCATTAGAAGACTACAACAAGAAAGAAACATGGCAGCTGAAGATCCTAACGACATCAATCTAGGATTGGATATGGCGACCGAAGGACAGCATGAAGCTATTCGACCAGTACATCATCCATTAAATGATTACATCACACCATCTGTAGCCGATGCAGCTTTGAGCATCAGGAGATCGCCAGTGCGAGCAAACAACTTCGAAATAAAATCGATGATGATCCAGATGATTCAATCAACTGTCCAATTCAGTGGACACATGCATGATGATCCGAATGCCCATATTTCTAACTTTTCTTGAACTTTGTGATACTTTTAAAATTAATGGGATGTCGGATGATGCTATTAGATTAAGGTTATTTTCTTTCTCTTTATGGGACAAAGCTAAGAGTTGGCTTCATTCTCTTCCTACAGGTTCTATCATAACTTGGATGTCCTAGCCCAAAAATTCTTAGCCAAGTACTTTCCACCTTTCAAGACTGCCAAGATGCACAACGATATCACTTCCTTTATGCAGATGGACATGGAGACACTATATGAGGCTTGGGAGCATTTCAAGAAATTGCTGAGGAGATGTCCACATCATCAACTATCCCATATGGCTTCAGGTACAAACTTTCTATAATGGTTTATCTCCTACTAATCGTTCTATGATTGATGCAGCAGCAGGAGGAACCATTAATCAAAAAATGGAGGAAGAAGCCTTCGATCTGATCGATGAGATGGCATCAAATAGCTATCAATGGCAGACAGAATGCATGATGCCAAAAAGACTAGCAGCTGTGCAGGGAGTAGATTGCGTGCCAACCTTACTAGCTGAAATTGCAGCCCTTAGAGCCGAAGTCAACAACTTAAAGGAAACAGCTATGCATGTTCAGAGCATCACTTATGATCCTGTGTGGAGGAGGACACGATATGAGCAATTGCCAGACAGGTAATCCTTTTGCTAAAGCAACTGATACAGCTAATTATATTGATAATTTTTTCAGGCCGCAACAAAATAATCCCTACTCCAACACATACAATCAAGGGTGGAGGCAGCACCCAAATTTCTCATGGAGCAATCAAAATGCAGCACAACAGCCACCCCCGAGGATTCCAAGTACCTGAAAAAGAAGTCCAACATGGAAGAGCTGATGGTCAAATTTATGCAAAACCAAGAAGCAACTATAAAAAATTTGGAAGCCAAACTTAGGCAGGACCAAGCAGCAGCAATTCGAAACTTGGAGATGCAAATAGGTCAAATGGCTAAGATAATCTCCGAGAGACCTCAAGGGATCCTTGCCCAGCAACACGGAGACCAATCCAAGGGAGCAAGTCAATGCTATCACCCTAAGAAGTGGTACAAAGCTGGAGGAGCCACATCAGAAGAAAGAGACTGAAGAGCCAACTATAAATAAGGAACCATCAACTAAAATTCGTCAGTCACCAAAACAACCAGTAGATGGATGGTCTCCAGGTATACGGTTTGCTGATCCAAATGTGAAGCCCTACGTGTGCCACCACTACCATTCCCAGAGAGACAAATACAGCATCCAGATAAGGAAATTTTCTAACTTTTTCAAAATTTTAAAGAATTTACATATTAATATTTCTTTTGTAGATGCTATTACTCAAATGCCCAGGTATGCCAAGTTTCTCAAAGAAATCCTAACAAATAAGAAAAAGCTGAAGGAGCATGAGAGAATAAATTTGAATGAAGAATGCTCAGCAATACTTCAAAATAAATTACCACAGAAGCTTAAAAGATCCAGGGAGTTTTACTATCCCCTTGCATTATTGGTGATTGTAGTTTTGATAAAGTTTTATGTGATTTAGGAGCAAGTATTAATCTCATGCCTTTTTCTATTTTCAGGAAGCTGGGTCTAGGAGAACCAAAGCCTACCACTATTACTCTTCAATTAGCCGACAGATCCATCAAATATCCAAGAGGTATAGTGGAGGATGTCTTGGTAAAGGTAAACAAGTTTATTTTTCCTATTGATTTTATTGTTCTTGATATGAAAGAAGATTATGATGTACCCCTTATTTTAGGGAGACCCTTTTTAGCTACTGGAGGAGCTTTAATAGATGTTCAACAAGAAAAATTAATTCTTAGAGTCCAAGATGAACAAGTTACTTTTAATGTTTTTAAAGTTATTAAACATTCCAATGATAATCAAACTTGTTTTCGTATAGATGATATTGACAATTTAGTGCATGAGTATTTTTTAGAAAATAGGTTTGAGGACCCTATTGAAGCTTGCATTGTCCAATCACAAGAGGGTTCAGCTGAAGATGAAAGGCAAACAGAATGCATAAAATTGCTTAAGGGCCAGACCATATATTCCACGCACATACAGACCACGATTTGAAGAATTAGAAAGATCATCCACTCCTTTTCCAAAGACATCAATTGAAGAGCCACCTACTCTTGAACTTAAACCTCTCCCTTCTCATTTAAAATATGTTTTCTTGGAAGGTTCATCACACTTACCTATTATTATTTCTTCTTCCTTGATAGATTTAATGGAAGAAAAATTATTAAGAGTACTAAAGAAACACAAAAAGGCATTTGGATGGACAATAGCAGACATCAAAGGAATTAGTCCCTCAATTTGTATGCACAAAATTCTCATGGAGGACAACTATGAGCCTACGGTCCAACCCCAAAGAAGACTCAACCCCAAGATGCAAGAAGTGGTCAAAAAGGAGGTAATCAAGCTACTGGATGCAGGTATTATTTATCCTATCTTTGATAGTTCATGGGTGAGTCCCTGTTCAAGTAGTTCCTAAGAAAGGTGGGATTACTGTAGTTCAAAATGATAATAATGAATTAATCCCTACTAGAACTGTTACTGGATGGAGAGTGTGTATGGATTATAGAAAATTAAATGATGCAACTAGAAAAGATCATTATCCTCTTCCATTCATTGATCAGATGTTAGAAAGATTAGCTGGACATGATTTTTACTGCTTTCTAGATGGATATTCTGGTTATAATCAAATTGCCATAGCACCTGAGGATCAAGAGAAAACTACTTTTACATGTCCTTATGGTACATTTGCTTTTAGAAGAATGCCGTTTGGTTTATGTAATGCACCAGCTACTTTTCAACGATGCATGATGGCTATTTTTTATGATATGATTGAAAATTATCTTGAAATATTTATGGATGATTTTTCTATCTTTGGATCCACATTTGATAAATGCTTGCATAACTTATCTCTTATTTTACAAAGATGTGAGGATACTAATCTTGTCTTAAATTGGGAAAAGTGTCATCTGATGGTACAAGAAGGCATAGTGTTAGGCCACAAGATTTCATATAAAGGTATTGAGGTTGATAGAGCTAAGCTTGAGGTGATCGAAAAGTTACCCATACCGACCTCAGTTAAGGCTATTAGGAGCTTTTTGGGGCATGCTGGATTTTACCGTCGATTTATAAAGGACTTCTCTCTAATTTCTAAACCTTTATCTAAATTATTATGCAAAGATGTCTCTTTTCATTTTTCTGATGAGTGTTTGCAGGCATTTAACACCCTCAAGGAGAAGCTGGTCACGGCACCTATTATGGTAGCACCAGATTGGTCCCTACCTTTTGAGTTGATGTGTGATGCTAGTGACACAGCCATAGGAGCAGTACTTGGTCAAAGAAAGGATAAGATTTTTCAAACTATATACTATGCTAGCCGCACTTTGACTGAAGCTCAACAAAAATATGCAACCACTGAAAAGGAGCTTCTGGCAGTAGTATTTGCATTAGACAAATTTCATTCTTATCTTATTTTATCTAAAGTTATTATATACACCGACCATGCAGCTCTAAAGTATCTCCTTACCAAGAAAGATGCAAAACCCAGATTGATCAGATGGATTCTTTTGCTACAAGAGTATGATTTGGAGATCAAGGACAAGAAGGGCACAGAGAATTCAGTTGCTGACCACCTTTCCAGACTAGAAAACATCATAGAGAAGGAATTAGATATTTGCCCTATCAAGGAGGAATTTTCAGATGAACGCCTCTATGCTATATCAGGTAGAACATTTCCATGGTATGCTGATATTATTAACTACTTGGTTGGTAAGGTTTTTCCACTTGGTCTTTCTTTTCAACAAAAGAAGAGGTTCTTATCTATTGTTAAACATTATTTCTGGGATGAACCCTTTTTGTATAAGTGTTGTTCAGACCAGGTCATTAGAAGATGCATTCCAGAGGAAGAAATGGAGAAAATTCTGCATCATTGTCATGATCGAGAGGCAGGAGGACATTTCGGCCCAACTAGAACAGCTTATAAGGTTCTTCAATCAGGTTTTTATTGGCCCTCTCTATTTAAAGATGCTCATACTTATGTCTCTTCATGTGACCGCTGTCAAAGAACTGGAAATCTCTCTAGAAGACATGAAATGCCTTTAAACAATATTCTTGTGTGTGAAATTTTTGATGTTTGGGGTATTGATTTTATGGGACCTTTTTCCTAGTTCTTTTTCAAATCAATATATACTTGTGGCTGTAGATTATATTTCAAAATGGGTAGAAGCAGCACCCTTTCCAACTAATGATGCAAAGGTAGTTGTCAAATTTTTGAAAAAGCATATTTTTACATCGTTTTGGCACTCCTAGAGCAATCATTAGTGATGGAGGTAAACACTTTTGTAATAAATAATTTGAAAATCTATTAAACAAATATGGTGTCACTCATAAAATAGCTACCCCATATCATCCACAAACCAGTGGTCAAGTAGAGGTGTCTAATAGGGAATTAAAAAGAATTTTAGAAAAAACTATAATTGCATCTAGAAAAGACTGGTCATTGAAATTAGATGATGCATTATGGGCATATAGAACTGCATATAAAACACCTATTGGTATGTCCCCATATAGGCTACTCTTTGGAAAAGCATGCCACCTCCCTGTTGAGCTAGAACATAAAGCATATTGGGCCATGAAAATTCTTAACTTTGATATACAAGATGCAGAGAAGAATAGGTTAATGCAAATAAATGAGATGGATGAATTTCGCCACCATGCTTATGAGAATGCCAGGATTTACAAAGAACGTACTAAGAAATGGCATGATAACCATATTGTAAAAAGAGAATTCCATGAGGGACAGCAAGTTCTTTTGTATAGTTCATGGCTACATTTGTTTCCAGGAAAGCTAAAATCAAGATGGACAGGTCCCTATACAATTACTAAGGTATTTCCATATGGAGCAGTAGAGATCTTTGATGAATCAAAAGGTACCTTCAAGGTAAATGGTCACAGGCTGAAAAATTATATTAATGGAAAGTTTTGAAAAGGAGAAGGAAGCATTTCAATTACAAGATCCACTTTAGAATTCAAAGAAAGTCAAGCTGAAGACTATAAATCAGAACTACTAGATAGGTTGTTTCTTTTCTTTTTAGTTTTGATCATTTTTCTTTTTTTTTATTTTTTAGTAATTTATTGTTGCTCTTTTACTGCTTTGGTGTGTATTTTCAATTTTGCAGAAAAATCAATGAGAGCTCAAGCAAAATTTCAAAGCTCCAAAGAACCAGACTGAACCAAATCAGGTGTATTCCTTCCTATCCTTTATTGCACCCTTTATTTTTCTTTCTCCTTTAAGACAATGTAGAATAAGTTAAAAAAAAAAAAAAACCATGTGTCAAGAAGAAAATCTTGAGCAAGATAGACTGGACAAGTGATAAAAGATAGAATTATTTGCTAATGAATGTAACGAGTTAAAGAAGTAGATTAGTTGGTCAACTTTTAGCAGCCTACTTAGGTCATTAAAAGACTATTAGCACTTCTAATTGCACATGCACACTAACAAGGCAAAGTAGGTATTGATTATAAGGCCAACTGAGGATTCAATTATCACTAAAAATTGATAATTAATATACATTCTAATCAAAGAAACTTGAATTTAAGGAAAGAGCTACCTGCCTAAAAATAAAGTGCAAAAGATAGAGTATATGTGGATTGCCCAAAGCCTAGTAACTGGGTCTCTGCACCTAGGTCAAGTGTGAAAATTCACGTAAAATGGTGAAGAAAAGGCCAGGATGCTCAGCACAGTAAAAAAAAAAAAAAAAAAGGAAAGGCAGTGTGAAAGCTACCTTAATTCATGAGTATAAAATTGAGAATGTATAGAAAATTGACCAAAATAGGTGATAAGAGAGGATACTTTTGTTCTTTTAATTTAATACTGAAATGCTAAAGTTAGTCATCACGAACACAAGTGCTATAGATCTTTGATGTACTCTAAGAAAGTTTTTAATTGTATTGACTGAAAAATTTGCTTCTGAAGCTCAATGCTTAGTTAGCAGTATTTTCTAAACTTTTTGACCTTTAGTCCTAGATTTTATCTTTGTGATGGATAATCTTATTGAAACATGGTATTAAATAAAACATTGCTAAGGGACTAGCAATGACTAAGTTGGGGGGTGTGATAAGTGGTAAAAATATACTAATAAAAGTATTAAATTATAAAATAAATTAATCTATTTTTTTAGAAATTGATATTTTTATTAATCTTATGTAGGAAAGAAGGCCACCAATGTGAAGATCTTATTTTTTTGGTTTAGATGAAATAAATTTTAGGCAAAACGGACTTCAAACGAGCCCAAAATTGAATTTTAAAAAAAATTAAAATAAAATGGTTCGGTTCAAATCGGTTCAGGAAATCAGTTCAGTGGTTCGGCCCGGTTCGATCACAATAGTAGACCGACCCACCGACGCAACACTGACATCAGGATGATGTCAGCATTTTTCACGACGCACGATGGATCAATAGGAGGGCATTTCGAAAATTTCACATCAGAAAAAGTGCTCCGATTGGCTGAAGAATGCGGTGGTTCATGCAACACCGGGCTCGCGCATGATCTATAGAGGGCAATTTAAAAATTTTATCTGATCCAATGGGCGGCTTTCACTGAAACTTGATCGGACGGTCAAAACGAAGACACTGATGGACAGCATCCGCAGCTCCTGATCGAGATCCAACGGCTGAGATTCTTCCCGACGTTAAACTAAAGATCAGAAGGCCTCTTTCTACATGATCGGATGGCCCAGATTCAATCTAACAGTTGATCCAATGGCTAATATAAAATTTGACTTGATCTGGGTTATTTTAAGAGATTTTTAAGTGATTTTTGGACCGTTTGATCAACATCTAACGGGTAGAATTATCCAGATCCTAATTTGAGTTGTTTTGGGAGTCTAAACCTAATTTCTAAAGGATTTTGGGGGAAATCAATCTCTTAACCTATAAAAACCTACTATTGCCATAGAAAATAAGAGAGGGAAGTCAGAGAAAAAGAGAAAAAGGGAGAGAGTTAGAGAAATAAAGAAAAACAAAAAGAAAAAGAGAGGAGAGAGGTAGAAAGAGAAGAGTGATTTGTGAGAGAAAGAAAAGGGTTTTTCTTCGACAACCAAGACATCGATCAAGGAGCCTCTTCTCCTTCACCAAGTTCTCCACACCAAGAGCAATGGATAATCAATTTCAGCAATCAAACAGTCTAATTTTTCTATGCTTTTTATTTTATTCGCTGTTTTTGAATTTGTTATCATGAACTAAATTTTTTTTTTTACTAAGGCTAAGGTGTAGCCACTCTTTTGATGCAATATTCAGTATGATTTATTTTTAATTTTAAATTTTATTCATGAGGAGTATATAAATCTGATCTTAATGCTTTTAGATTACTGGCCATCTTCTAATTGATCTGATGAACATAGATGTTACGGACCAAGTACATCTATGTTATTGCTTCTTGATTATATACCTTGTATTATGAATCAAATTAGAATTCATATGCATGCAGGAATTTTAGTGCGCTTTGGACGCAGCGTATTTTAATTAGAGGGTTTCACAAAACTTAATGCATTAATATTTATTTAAATTATACCTGGATCAAAGGATAATTAATAAATATTGATAGTTTTGCTATGCCTGGACCAAAGGATAGTGAATAAATTAGGAGACTCCACCGTCACATGAAATAAAATTAATCTAAAAACCTGAATATTGTATTGACTGAGTTGGTGAATCGATTGCCTTAGTAATCCATTACTCTTGAGTTTAAAACCCTAATAATTTACACTCTCTCTATTTTCTTAAAAATTTTTAATTATTTTTTTTATTTTATTTTGTTCTTTAATTTCTTATTCTCATAAATCGATCTTCTAAATAAAGCATAGAAAAGAGCTTTTCAGTACTTGTTTTCCAATCCTCTAGGGATGATACTCTACTCATTCATTTTATTATTTGATCGACTGGTGCACTTGCCATAGCTATAAATTAGCACGCATCATCTCACAAGAGCAACGAGCTAAGGACCAAATGGAATCAAATCAAGTTAAGCCAATCCAGTCACTACCTCCTCCACCTCATAGATCAGAAAGAATTTTTCATCCCCCTGAGAGGTACTTAGGTACTATTTCAGAGAAAGTAGAAAAAATATTCCTCATAGAAAATGGGGTTCATGGTGATGATCCCAAAACCTATAACGAGATGATATCAGATATCGACTCTGAGAAATGATTAGAGACAATGAAGTCAAAAATTGACTCGATGCACTCAAACCAAGTCTGGACCTTGGTAGATCCACCATAAGGTATAGTATCTATTGGGTGTAAATAGATCTACAAGAGAAAGATTGGTGCAGATAGGAATGTGGAGATATTCAAGGCTAGATTAGTGGCAAAAGGTTATAATCAATGCGAAGGCATTGACTATTAAGATACCTTTTCGCCAGTAGCTATGCTAAAATCTATCCGTACATTGCTTACTGTTGCAGCCTATTTTGATTATGAAATATGATAAATGGACGTGAAAATAGCATTCTTAAATGGATATCTTGAGGAAGATATCTATATGGAACAGCCACTAGATTTCACATCCAGTGATGATGATCACAAGATATGCAAGCTGCAAAGGTCCATATATGGACTTAAGCAAGCATCTTGGAGCTGGAATACTCATTTTAATGATGTGATCAAAATGTTTGGTTTCATCAAGAATGAGGAGGAGCCATGTGTCTTCAAAAAGATCAGTGGGAGCGCTGTTATCTTCCCCGTATTGTACGTGAATGACATCCTCCTTATCGAAAATGATATTCCTATGTTGACCATAGTTAAAATGTGGTTATCTAAAGAATTCTCCATGAAAGACCTAGGTGAAGCATCCTTTATTCTGGAAATTAAGGTCTATAGAGATAGACCGAATAGGATGCTAGGACTTTCATAAAAGATGTACATAGAGAAAGTGCTAAAGAGGTTTAGCATAGAATACTCTAAGAGGGGTTTAGTATCCTTCAGACATGGCATTCATCTTTTCAAGAAGATGTGCCCTAGCATACCTGAGGAAATAGAATGCATGAGCACGATCCCTTATGCTTCAGTAATAGGGAGCCTCATGTATGCCATGTTATGTACACGACCTGATATAGCCCATGCTGTGAGTGTCATGAGCAGATATCAGTCGAATCCAGATGAAGAATATTGGACTTTTGTGAAATGTATCCTTAAGTACTTAAGAAGAACTAAGGATATGTTGTTGGTCCTTGGTAATGGAGAACTCCAAGTCCAGAGGTATACAGACTCAGATTTTATTTTCGATATAGATGATTGAAAGTCGACATCTGAAAGTCTGTTTGCGTGCAATGGTCGAGCTATCAGTTGGAAAAGTTTCAAGCAGACAGTGATAGCAGATTCCATCATGGAAGCAGAATACATCGCTGCGTCAGAAGCTGTAAAGGAGGCTTTTTGGTACAAGAAGTTTGCTACAGAGATCGAAGTGATGCCATCAAATGCCATTCCTCTATACTACGACAATAATGGCGCCATAGTCCTTGCTATGGAGCCGAGGTCTTACCAAAAATCTAAGCACATCGAGCGGCGATACCACCTCATCCGCGATTACCTCGAGAAGGGTTACATCGAGGTCAAGAGAGTCGACTCCACAGATAATACGGTGGACCCGCTTACAAAGTCGTTGGGCCAGCAGAAGATCGAAGCCCACCTTGAGAAGATGGAACTTAGATTTATAGCAATTGGCTTTAGGTCAAGTGGGAGTTTGTTAGATATGTGTGCCCTAGAAGCCAGAATTGGCTGACACTTGTAATACACTTCTAAGGGCAAAATTATAATTTTGACTATAAATAATAAAATAGATTATTTTCTATCACATATGTGTATTTAGTGTCTGTGATACATCCCTTGAGTTAATGGTAATGATAATTCTTATTTTCAAGAGTTGAAAATTTAAGACATGAATTTTCATTATTAACTCATAAAATGCTCCTGACCATAGGATCATCATGAGGATGGTGATTGATCTGAAAGGTTAGTGTACAATTGCTTCTTTATAGTAGATGAGTCTTGAGTCTACGGTGTAGAGATACTAGAGCGAGAGTACAGGTACTCGTTAGAGAACGAGGGCACTGAGCGTGACCACCTCGAGTAGTCATAAGGAAGTCTACCTTCTCGTCGATGACTGACTCGAAGCTACAGTGGTGTGTCTGGTTCTTTGACCTGAGGTGCATCGTAGTTCACCTTGAGGGTGTTATAGTTTGACTACACCATGACTCAGTCTCCTAGCCATTCGGAACCCTGAGGTGTATGTTGGCTATAGCATGTTCATTGTAGGAATTGGATTGCACCAAGATGGAATCTATCTACCTCGGTGGATGAGGAGCAGCCCTATGATGATCATGAGAATCAAGTTCATAAGCCCATAGCCATGGCAGAGAGTGAAATAATAGAAAGAGTTTCTATTAAGATTTTCACATCGGACTTAAATCAAATGATTAAATCATATGATAGAAATTAGGGTTTGACGAGTTTACCTTAATCCTAATTTGATCGAGGCTCAAGATAGAAGAACTTAATCACACAAGTAGCTACATCGAGAGGTTTATTTTTAGTTCTGATGGATTGCCACCATATACTACTAGGGGTCACTGGTGGATTTTGGGAGCAATTAGAATGATTTAGATGATCGATCATTCTAGTTGTCTGAATCAGAAGAGTTCTGATCCATCGAAAGGAGTTTCGATGATATTGATGATGGAGATCACTACATATCCCATTACCATATAGAACTGAATCTAACTAGATCACACAAACAAGGGTTTGGATCTGGATATCATCAATTGGACTAACCCAGTTTAATTGATTTGAATTAGATTCAATTAGGTTTAAGGAAATCGTGCTAGCACATGATTGAACCTAACATTCTCTTTTCTTCTAACATTAAAAGTTGTCTCGACTGAGCCAAATGAGTTTGTGCTCACTCAGGTACCATTACTTGGTCTGACTGAAGCTTGTCCAGGTCAGAAAAGGGTTGTCTTAATTTATGAGATAAATTTAAAATAATACCTACCATTTTCCATCATCTGCTAATTCTTGTCCTTTGACTTTGGTCAAACATTGACCTTTGACCCTTGGACATCTGCCTATGTGTCATGCACTTATTGAAGAGAAGATAGGGGCTTGTCCCCTCCCTAGAAATTAGAAAGAAAGGGGTGCATGCCTAGGATGGTGTGCGTCCATGGATAGGGATGCTTGGAGTCCCATATGGATGGGACTCCAGGTTGTTTCTTGGATTCAAACTAGGTGACCCTCACCTATAGGCTTTGACCAGTCTTAGGCGCTACCTTAGGATGAATCTATGGGTCTCTCATCTGATTGGATCAGGTGATGTCATCCCACCAATCAGATTTAGATCTGATTAAATGAAGCAACGTGATTGGCCGAGGTGATGTGGCACTGCATGGCGCAACAGGATCTATATAAAGACCTATCTACGCCTACTTTTTAGAGACTTCTCTCCTAGCCATGCCCTAAGGCTATCCCTCTCCCTTCTCCATGCCACCTTCAGGTCATCTCTCTCCTCTCCACTCCCAATGATAGTTGGGCTTCAGATTAGTGCGATTCAGGCAAGAAAAAGCTGATGAGAAAGAAAGAAGGCAGCACTGCTGCAGAGACGACTGCTGACCTTCGAAAGGAGTTTCGAAGATCCTCCAAATTAGATCCAAATTTGATTTTTGGAGATGAGATAAAGAAGGAGAAGATCTCCAGATCCAGCCTGAGAGGATATCGGTAGAGGCTAGGCCCTTGCGTGGCTAGATCCAGAACCTCAGACAATCAGCAAGATCATCAACGGATAATCGGATTACCCATATCAAGGTAAAACTAATTTAGATTTAATTTAATTTAATTTTTTTATTTATCAGATCATAAAATTAGATCTAAAAAATATCAGATCTGATTAGGATCTAAAAGAAAATTTTTAAAATATGCATCTCGATCCAATCAGATCTGAACGAACGTGATCCCAGAAAATCAAGATTTTCCTTTAGTTTAGTACCCTTCAGACATAGCATTCATCTTTCCAAGAAGATGTGCCCTAGCACACCTGAGAAAATAGAACGCATGAGCAAGATCCTTTATGCTTCAGTAATAGGGAGCCTCATGTTTGCCATGTTATGTACACGACCTAATATAGCCCATGCTGTGAGTGTCACGAGCAGATATCAGTCGAATCTAGGTGAAGTACACTGGACTTCTGTGAAATATATCCTTAAGTACTTGAGAAGAACTAAAGATATATTATTGATCTTTGGTAATGGAGAACTCCAAGTCCAGGGGTATACAGACTCAAACTTTATGTCCGATATAGATGATCGAAAGTCGACATCTGGGAGTCTGTTTGTATGCAATGATGGAGCTGTCAGTTGAAAATATTCCAAACAGACAGTGATAGTAGATTCCATCATAGAAGTAGAATACATCACTGTGTCAGAAGCTATAAAGAAGGCATTCTGGTATAAGAAGTTTGCCATAGAGATTGAAGTGATGCCATTCCTCTATACTATGACAACAATGGCACCATAGCCCTTGCTAAGGAACCAAAGTCTCATCAGAAATCTAAGCACATCGAGTGGTGATACCACCTCATCCACGATTACCTTGAGAAGGGTTGCATCGAGGTCAAGAGAGTCGACTCTGCAAATAATGCAGTAGACCCGCTTACAAAGTCGTTGGGCTAGCAGAAGATCGAAGCCTACCTTGAGAAGATGGAACTTAGATTTATGGCTAATTGGCTTTAGGTCAAGTGGAAGTTTGTTAGATATGCATGCCCTAGAAGTCAAAATTGACTGACACTTGTAATACACTTCTAGGGATAAAATTATAATTTTGACTATAAATAATAAAATGGATTATTTTCTATTACATATGTGTATTTAGTATCTATGATACATTCCTGGAGTTAATGGTAATGATAATTCTTATTTTCAAGAGTTAAAAATTTAAGATAAGAATTTTCATTATTAACTCATAAAATGCTCCTGATCGAAGGATCATTATGAGGATGGTGATTGATCCAAAAGGTTAGTGTACAATCGCTTCTTTATAGTAGATGAGTCTTGAGTCCACGGTGTGGAGACACCAGAGTGAGAGTACAGGTACTCGTTAGAGAACGAGGGCACTGAGCGTGACCACCTCGAGCAGTCATAAGAAAGTCTACCTTCTCGTCGATGACTGACTCGAAGCTGCAGTGGTGTGTCTGGTTCTTTGACTTGAGGTGCATCGATAGTTCATCTTGAGGATGTTATAGCTTGACTACACCATGACTCGGTCTCCTAGCCAATCAGAACTTAAGGTGTATGTTGGCTATAGCATGTTCATTGTAGGAATTGGATTGCACCAAGAGAAAATCTATCTACCTCGGTGGATGAGGAGCAGTCCTATGATGATCATGAGAATCAAGTCCATAAGCCCATGGCCATGGCAGAGAGTGAAATAATAGAAAGAGTTTCTATTAAGGTTTTCACATCGGACTTGAATCGAATGATTAAATCATATGACAAAAATTAGGGTTTGACGAGTTCACCTTAACCCTAATCTAATCGGGGCTCAAGATAGAAGAACTTAATCACATAAGTAGCTGCACCAAGAGGTTCATTTTTAGTTTTGATGGGTTGCCACCATATACTTTTAGGTGTCACCGATAGATTTTGGAAGCAATTAGAATGATTTAGATAATCGATCATTCCAGTTGTCTAAATCAAAAGAGTTCTAATCCATCGAAAGAAGTTTCGATGATGTCGATGATGGAGATCATGACATATCCCATTACCATACAAAACTGAACCTAAGTGGATTACACAAATAAGGGTTTGGATCTGGATATCATCAATTGGACTAACCCAGTTCAGTTGATTTGAATTAAGATTCAATTAGGTTCAAGAAAATTATGCTAGCACACGATTAAACCTAACATTCTCCTTCTATTATCATTAAAAGTTATCTCGACTGAGCCAAATGTGTTTGTGCTCACTCAAATACCTTTACCTGATCTAACTGAAGCTTGTCTAGGTCACAAAAGGATTGTGTTAATTTATGAGATAAATTTGAGACAATACCTATCATTTTCCATCACCTGCTAATTCTTGTCCTTTGACTTTGAAACGTTGATCTTTGACCCTTGGACATCTGCCCTTATGTCATAGACTCATAGGAGAGACCTATTGATCAAGTCCACCTACCATTTGGTAGGTAGATGGAGGGTGCATGCCTAGGATGGCGTGCACCCCATGGGGATAAACACCAGAGTCCCATACGGATGGGACTCCAGGTTGCTTCTTGGATTCAACCTAGGTGACCCTTACCTATAGACTTTGACCAGTCTTAAGCACCATCTAAGGATGAATCTATGGGGCTCTTATCTGATTGGATCAGGTGATATCATCCCATCAATCAGATTTTGATCTGATTGCATGAAGCAATGCGATTGGTCGGGATGATGCAGCATTGCATGGCGCAGCAAGGTCTATAAATAAACCTTATTTGCGCCCAAATTTTTGTGAGTTCCTCTTAGCCCATGCCCCAAGGCTGCCTCTCTCCCTCCTCCATGCCATCTTCTGATCTTCTCTCTCCTCTCCACACCCAAGGAAAGTTGGGCTTCAGTTTGGTATGATCTAGACAAGAAAAGGCTGACGAGAAAAGGAAGAAGGCAGCACTGCTGTAGAGACGACTGCTGATCTTCAGAAGGAGTTTTAAAGATCCTCCAAATTAGATCCAGATTTAATTTTTGGAGACGTGATAAAGAAGGAGAAGATCTCTAGATCTAGCCTGATTGGATATCGGTAGAGGCTAGATGCTTGCGTGGCTAGATCCAAAACCTCAGGCAATCAGCAGGATCATCAATGGATAATCGGATTACCAAGCAAACAAGATAACATTAATTTAGATTTAATTTAATTTAATTTTCTTATTTATCAGATCATAAAATTAAATTTGAAAAGTATCAGATCTGATTTAGATCTAAGAAAAAATTTTTGAAATATACTTCTCGATCCAATCAGATTTGAACGAACCTAATCCAAGAAATCAGGATTTTTTCTTCAACTGGTTTTGACCCTTGGACATCTGCCCATGTGTCATGCATCCATAGGAGAGACTCATTGACCAAGTCCACCTACCATTTGGTCGGCAGATGGGAATGTGAGTAGTAGCACATGAAATCCTAATTGGACTAACCCAGTTCAATTGATTTGAATTAGATTCAATTAGGTTCAAGAAAATTGTGCTAGCACACAATTGAGCCTAACGTTCTTCTTCTACTATCATTAAAAGTTGTCTCAACTGAGCCAAATATATTTGTGCTCACTCAGATACCTTTACTTGGTCTGATTGGAGCTTGTCCAGGTTAGAAAATGATTGTCTTAATTTATAAGATAAATTTGAGATAATACCTGCTAATTTTTGTCACCTGCTAATTCTTGTCTTTGACTTTGGTCAAACATTGACCTTTGACACTTAGACATCTGCCCATGTGTCATGCACCTATAGAAGAGTAGATAGGGGCTTGTCCCCTTGCTAGAAATTGGAAAGGAGGGACCGCACGCCTAGGAAGGCATGCGCCCATGGATAGGGACGCCTAGAGTCCCATACGAATGGGACTCCAGGTTGCTTCTTGGTTTCTACTTAGGTGACCCATAACTATAGACTTTGACTAGTCTTAGGCGCCATCTAAGGATGAATTAGTAGGGCTCTTATCTAATTGGACCTAGTGATGACATCCCACCAATCAGATTTAGATCTAATTGTACAAAGCAACATGATTTATCAGGATGATGTGGCACTGCATGGCGCATCAGGGTCTATATAAACCCTGTCTGCGCCCAACTTTTATAGAGTTCTCCCTTAGCCCATGCCCCAAGGCTGTTCCTCTCCCTCCTCTATGCCATCTTCTAATCCTCTCTCTCCTCTCCATGTCCAAGGAAAGTTGGGCTTCAATTTAGTGTGATCCAGATAAGAAAAAGCTGACGAGAAAGGAAGAAGGCAGCACTGCTGCAGAGATGACTGCAAATCTTCGAAAGAAGTTTTGAAGATCCTCTAAATCAGATCTAGATCTAATTTTTGAAGAGGTGATAAAGAAGGAGAAGATCTCTAGATCTAGCATAAGTGGATACTGGTAGAGGCTAGGCACTTGCATGGCTAGATCCAGAATCTCAGGCAATCAACAGGATCATCAAAGGGTAATCTAATTACCCAGCATCAAGGTATAAATTAAATAAATTTTAATTTATTCTTATTTTTATTTATTAGATCTATAAAATTAAATCTGAGATATCTCAAATCTGATCTAAATACATGAGAGAAATTTTTAAAATATCTCTCTTGATATGATCAAATCTGAACGAACCTGATCCGAGAAATCAAGATTTTTCTTCTATATCATATACACCCCTTCGATTAGCTCTCCATTCTGAAAAACTATCTTCACATCCATCTACCAGATCTCATAATCCAGATGGATAGCTATTGCAAGCATTATCCGAATAGATTTGAGCATCGCCATAGGAGAGAACATCTCATCATAGTCGATACTATAATGTTGACGATATCCCATGGTAACCGAACAAACTTTATAGGTCTCCACCTTTCCATTTGCATCCCTCTTTCTTTTGAAGACTCATTTACACTCGATGGGTTTAACCCCTTTGGGTGGATCAACCAATGTCCACACATTATTGACCTTCATGGACTCCATCTCAAATTTCATGGCCTCAAGCCATTTCTCAGAATCAGGTCTCTGCATTGCATCCATATAAGTGATCAAATCCTCATTGTTCTCATCGAGTTCGATGGGATCATCATCCCGAATCAAGAAATCATAGTAACTATTTGACTGATGCGGTACTCTACCAGATTGCCTTATTGATGTAGGTATATTAGGCTCTGAATTTGATCTAATCAAATTCGATTCGGGTTTAGCTGCTGGTATTGGTCTTTTTACCTCTTGAACTTCATCAAGTTTAATCTTAGAGGCAATAGTTTCTTTACCAAGAAACTTCTTTTCTAAAAAGATTGCCTTAAGCATAATAGAAAATATATCTTTTGATCTCTTTTGGGTATCCTATGAATATGCACTTATCAGACCTAGGTCCAAGTTCATTTGTAATTAAGTATTTCATATAAGCTAGGCACCCACAGACCCTATGGTGTGAAAGTGCTGGCTTACACCTTATCCATATCTTATATGGAGTTTTAATTACAGACTTACTTGGAACCCTATTTAAAAGATAGCAAGCCGATTTGACTGCATATCCCTAGAAGGATATCGGCAAGCTGGCAAAACCCATCATAGATCGGACCATATTTAACAAAGTTTGATTCCTCCTTTGAGACACACCATTATATTATGGTATTCCTGAAGGAGTCTATTGGGAGAGAATTTCATTCTCTCCTAGATATGTGAGAAACTCACTAGAAAGGTATTCCCCTCCTTGGTCAGATCGAAGAGTTTTAATATGCTTTCCAATTTATTTTTCTACTTCACTTTGGAATCATTTGAACATTTCAAATAAATCTGACTTATGTTTCATCAGATATACATATCTATACCTGGACAGATTATCGATGAAAGTAATAAAGTAGAGATATCTACCTCTAGCACTAGTGCTCATAGGTCCACATACATCAGTATGTACTTACCTAAAAGCTCAGTGGCTCTTTCACCTTTTCTAGTAAAAGGTGACTTGGTCATTTTTTCAAGTAGACAAGACTCACAGGTTGAAAGTGATTCACAATCACTAACTTCGAGGATTTTTTCTTGAGTCAACTTATTTATCTTGTTTTTGTTAATTTGACCTAGCCTATAGCGCCATAAGTAGATATCAAACACACTATCTAATCTAGGATGCTTGCCAGTGGAATAGACTATATTAACAAGTTGTGATAGCATGTACACACTATTACTCAAATATCCGAAGAATATAGTAATACCATTCATAATGGCATTACAAAATTTTTTTTTATTAAAATTTCATAATTATTTTTGGTCAAAAGACCTACAAAAATGATATTAAAAAAGAAACTGGGACAAAAGTGACAATTACTAAAAATAATAGTATGAAACTTAAATACAAGTTTTAAGATTCCTAATGCTAGAACTGGAACTGGTCTTCTATCTCCAACGTTCAGGAATCTCTTGTCTTGCTCGAATCTCCTACTAACTTGCAACCCCTATAATGAATTATAAATATGGTAAGGGCTATCGATATCTAATATCCAATCAGTTATATCATAAATGAAAAAATTACAATGAGTTATCATATAAATACCTTGCATAGTAATAGCTTGCTTCTTTCTCGGCCTATTTAGATTCAGGAAGATAATGTACCGAGGATGATTCCTCTTTCAATGCCCTCGCTTCTTAAAAAAGAAGCATTCACCTTAACTTTCATCGAACTTCATCTTCTTGGTCTGGCCCTGCACAGATGTCCTAATCTAAACTTGTACCTTCTTGGACTTCTTTTTCTTGTTTTTCTTTTCTTTCTTAAAGGGTTGAGAGCTAGAAGATGAACCTCTGATCAAGTTCATCGACTCCTTATGGAGCTAGTGATCCTTCTCAAAGTTTTGAAGTAACCCATGGTAGTTAACTTCGGGCTTTGTCATTCTATAATGAGTGAGGAATGAGAGATAAGACTTGGGCAGTGAATTCAATATTGCATCTTTCCCCAACTGCTCATGCAAGAGAAAGCCAAGCTTACTCAAATGCTCCATCAGCTCGATCATGTATAGTACATGATTAGCGACTGAAGCTTCATCCCTCATCCTGGCATTGAAATTGGCACAACTAGTCTTGTGCCTTTCAATGTCACTGAGTGTGCCAAAAAACTCCTTCAATAGTTGAAGCATATCTTTTGGCTAAGCTATCTCGAACCTGTGACTAAACTTGTCGCTCATAACATCAGCATAATACAGCGCATCATGGTTCGATCACTGAGCCACTTCTGATAGGTGTCTCTGACTGACCCACATGCATTTATAGCTGGCTCTTCAAGTGCTGGATCTATCAATACGTACAAGATTCGTTTATGCTCTAGGATAATCTTTAACTTACGATACCAATTACCGAAGTTGTGTTCCACTAGCTTATCATTGTCTAATAATGATCAAAGCGAAAGCAAAGTAGCTATATCTGCACAAAGAAAAATCAAAATCTAATTAATAATTGATTCATTAAATCTAAAGATTTAAACTTTAATCAAAAGGTTCCTCCACTATTTTATTCGAATTGACAACCTTTACCTCTAATTCAAGAAATTATCCTAATTTCTTAGGGGGTACAAGATTCCACATAGACTGCACACAAGTCCAACTTTGGTTGGTCCATCCATGTACATCTAAGGATAGGTTCATAACCAATTATTTTTTAAATAATTTTTAGTAATTTAATTTTGCTCAAGTCCCTAATCAGTAGGCTTTCGCCTCCATTGAAAGGGTCCAGTTAGGTCTAACCATTAACATGACCAAACTTGGTCCATCTAACAAATGAATGATTAAGCCCAATTTTGCAAGAATCTGGTATCGCTCTGATACCAATTGTTGGATGATATCAACTTCTATGGTACCACATATTAAGAATTTAGTACCACATTATTGCAACACAAAAATAAAGAAAATAAAAATAAGAAAATAATCAAGTACGTGCATTAGCCTAAAGGCTCGCCTCCATGGGGCATGAAAATGCTTCACTATGAAAGAAAAAAATAAGTATAAGAGGAGAACACACTCTCTCAACTTACTGTCCATAAATCTTTCTCAACTAGAAGCTATCCTCACAAAAACTCTCTTAGAATTCTAAGAAGACCCTCATAAGCTACAAGATGCTCTGCCGTCACAGCCTCCGCACCAGATGCTATGCACCTAATACTTCTCTCTCGCGAGCTGCACGTATTCGATGCTCTGCCAAACTCTTCTTGGTGGCTGCCTAAGCTTCTCTACATAACTCTCATGCCACATGCACCACCTCACACACCATCTTATTCAACAGCACCTCAGACATTTAAATAGGATGAGAATTCTCTTCTTAGCAGTTCATAGGGGTCCTAATAGGGCTCTTTCTTCTAATATGAGTCGAACATGATCTTGATGGAGTCTTGAAATCTTTTTCAACCTTTAGATCATGACCGTAGCCCTCTTTGGTAGTTAGATCCTATGGTCCATGTGCAACTATCGTAGACCCCTTGAGTTAATCACAATCCAAATCTAAATTAAAAATCCCATCCTATTCTATTCGCCTCTATCGAACTAGCTCTATCAGCAGTTGAGCTAGTTTGACCGCATCTCGACTGAACACCTGCTTTCTGTCTATCTAAAAGGACCAACTCGACTGTATTGAGTCAGCTCGATCTCAGCCTAAGCCAGCTCGACCCATATCTGAGCCAGCCCGACTGCTGTGTTAATACTGATTTTTCTCTACTATGGGTTGAATTTGAGGCATCAAATCCTAACAATCTTTACCTTGACTCGACATGCAGCTTTTATCTGACTTTGAGAGCCTATGATCCATCTTGCTCCTATAACCTGGGGTATGCCTATTGAACTTGGATGGGCAAACATGGGAGTCGAGCCAAGCTGCTCAATCCCACCTTCATCAATGGCTGTAATCCTCTTGATCTGAGATCTGCTCGGGGTAGCCTCCTACAGTAATAGAAACTTTATCTTACGATGTCGCATGCCATCCTCCCGAGTCTCTCATCTCATGCTCAATCCATGTCCATCTAGAGCTCCACCTCACATTGGGCTCCCTACCATTAAATAATATCCTCCATACTTTCTTCCTCTTAATACCATCCTGCTGCCGTGCATGACCTTTAGAATTCCTCCATCAGCTTTCCATCTGAAACCAATCAAATTCAGTCTGCTCAATGAGATTAGATTCTTCTTAAAGTTGGGTATGTATCGAACCTCACCCAACTTCTTCACTATTCCATCATGAAGCTTCATGCTGACCATCCCACTGTTCTTGATCTCATAGCTTGATCCATCTGGTAGGAACATAGTGCTCTCACTAATCTTTAGGGAGTCAAACATCTCATCTCTGTAACATATATGATGGAAACAAGTAAAATCCATAATCCACTCGAAGAAAGAAATGGATACCTCATCAGTAATCAGAAGGATATCATCACTGTCTTTTGTATCGCTACTAGCCATCGCCATAATAGCCCTCGTCCGATTTTTGAGTTGTGGGCAATCCATGACTTAATGCCCCAACTTATCGCACCAGTAGCATTTGATCTTGCTATGATCCCTCATCTTGGATCTGGATCATCCTTCTTATGATCCTTTACTACTCCATCTACTACCACCTACTCCTCTAGTAACCACCAAAGTTGAGCTACCGCCATCTAAGCTCAAAGCTGGGTTCTTCCTCTTAAGAATCTCATTTTGAAGAATCACTGTAGTGACTTCATCCATCTTGATTACTCTTTTCCATCAAAAGAGCAGTCACCAAGAACTCATACAAAGGAGGAAGCGATGCTAGCAAGACCAACGCCCTGATCTTCTTCTTAACTTTTTCACTAATGCTGAGGAGGTTGGTGAGGATCTTTTGAAAGTTGGATATATGCTCCTGCATGCTCTGACCTTCATCCATCTACAACCGGTAGAACTGTCTCCAAAGGAATAGCATGTTGGTGAGCGACTTTATCATGTACAACTTCTCGAGCTTCGACCACAGCACCATCAAAAAAGTTTTATCAAGTATAAGGATCACGACATCATCCGCTAGGTATAAGTGGATCATGCTCAATACCTACATCTAGATCTGCTTCCAATCTTTCACCTCCATGGTGGCTGGTATCTCCTCGTATTAGAGAACGTCGATCAAATTCTGTTGGATGAGGATATCTTTTATCCTTGCTTGCCAAAAAGAGAAATTATTCTTTCCATCAAACCTATTGATCTCCATCTTGATTGCCCTTATCTTCTTTATATTCTTCAATCTTTAACACCACTGCTACAATCTATGCTCCAATACTACCCGACTCTGATACCAATTATAAGAATTCGGTATCGCTCTGATACTAATTATTGAATGATATCAACTTTTATGATACCACTTGTTGAGGATCTAGTACTAGATTATTACGATAGAAAAAAAAGAAAATAAAAATAAAAGAATAATCAAGTACGTGGATCAACCTAAAGGCTCACTTCCATGGTGCATGCAAATACTTTACTATGAAAAAGAAAAATAAGTACAAGAGGAGAACATCCTCTCTCAACTCACTATACATAAATCTCTCTCAACTAGAAGCTACCCTCACAAAAGCTCTCTCAGAATCTCAAGGAGACCTTCAGAAGCTACAAGATGCTCTACCCTCACGGCCTCCATGTTGGATGCTATGCACCTATTGCTTCTTTCTCATGGGCTGCATGTACTTAGTACTCTGCCAAGCTTCTCTTAATGGCTGCCTGAGCCTCTCTATGTGCTTCTCATGCCACATGTATCACCTTATACACCATCTTGTTTCACAATACCTCAGGCCTTTAAATAGGACGAGAATCTTCTTTTCTGCAGTTCATAGAAATTCTAACAGGACTCTTTCTCCTAATATGAGTTGAACATGATCTTGATGAAGTCTTGAAATATTTTTCAACCTTCAGATCATGACCGCATCTCTCTATGGCTGTTGGATCCTGTGGTCCATGTGCAACTCTCATAGACCCCTTGAGTTAATCACAATCCAAATCTAATCAAAAAATCTCATCTTATTCTGTTCGCCTCCATTGAGCTAGCTCTATCAGTAGTCAAGCTGGCTTGTCTGCATCTTGTCTGAACTCCTACTTTCTAACTATCTGAGAAGCTTGACTCAACGGTTCGAGCCAGCTCGATCTTAGCTTGAGCTGGGTCAATCTGTATCCGATCGAGCTGGCTCGATCTGTATCCAAGCTAGCCTGACTGCTATGCTGATACTGATTCTCCTCTACTATGAATCAAATTTGAAGCGTCAAATCCTAACAAACTAACCTAACCATCATTTAGAAAGATGTGGTCAAAAAATTATATTATGAATGATAATTTCATTAGCTGATAAGCACCAGGCCTTTGGGCCTCCAATGATCATCCAACTAATGGACTCATTATCACCCACTTAATAGGAGGCTATGATCTAGTTATCACCATGACTATTTTATTTTTAAGTATCTAATAATTTTAGAAGATTTAATTAATTTGATTTAAAGAAGAGAGAAGGTCAGATAAACCAGCTTGTCATGATCCTTCTACTAGCTTCACCAAGTCAGATTAAGAGAGACCATTAATAGGCTAGTCTAGGAGCACATAAATTAGTTACACTAATTTACCTAGCCGACATGGATCAGCTCGAATTGTCAAGTGATCTGATCAAAATATAATTTTATTAAGAAGGCCAAGTAAGTAAGATCGATGGGAGGGTTTGCCAAAGCTTGCCTTAGACACTATTAGAAATGGCTAGATAAGCAAGCTGCTAATTAAAAATCACCGATCTGGATTGCCAGACTTATCTTAAACACTAATTGGTTAATTAGTTTCGATTGGATCAACCTAACAGTTCGTTCTAGACTGCATAGCCAAGAATCAGGTCCATCTTGGTTCTCATTAAAGACATGAATTTGATCAACTACAACTATTATAATTGATTTAGAGAATTCTTGATCTAATCTATTGTAACTATTGATTAGATTTAGTCAATTCTCTAATTAAGTTTATTTTTTAATTTAACCTTAGGTCTAACCCAATTAATGGATCTAATTCCAACTAACCCATTAATCCAAGTGTTATGATTTGTGTCTTAGGATCTTTAATTCATAATCATAGGTGCTAATCAAACAACTCTTAATTCTTAATTAAGTTTTGGATTGAGGGTTGGGGTTCGATATTTCAAAAATGATTTTCATATTTATAAAATATTTTTACAATATGGTTCTACCAATCAGTTGCATGTTTGATTTATAATCAATATGCAAATAAAAATAAACATGAAACTACTTTAGATCTAATCTAAACATCTTCATGTAATTAAAACTATTTCAATTCTAATCAATCATAAATTATCTTACATCAAATCTAACATATTTATGATGATAAAAAATTAGATTAAAATTTTTTTAATCTAATCATAAATTTTTTTAGATCTAATATAAAATTTTATGATCAGAATTTTAGATCAACACATACTAGGATAATTTTTTTACTGTAAGGAGTAAACCTTACAGCAGGATAATTTTATAAGATCAGTCCGTGCAATCTAAAAAATTTATTTTTAGATTTAAATATCTTTTAAATCTAATAAGTCATAAATAAATCAAGATCACATCAAATAAATTTATGATTTATATTAGATCTACACAAACTAGGATAATCTCTCGATTGTAAGAGATAAATCTTGCAGCAAGACAATCTTATAATTAGTTCGTGTGATCTTTTCTTAATTTTAGATTTAAATATCAGATTATAAATTAAATCTAATCTAAAAATAATCTAAATATATATATTAAATCATGTAATAAAGAATCGAAGCTCTGATATCAATTGAAGAAAATAGATCTAGGATTTCAGGATTAGATTTTGAAATCTTTTAAAAAATATGCAGCGAAAGAGATGAATTAATCATATTAATTTATAAATAATATAAGAAAAATCCCTAGATCTAGGATCCTATTATATGATTTAAGAATGCTTTTAAATCAAAAATTAAAATATGAGAAAATAACATGTTGATCACATCAACATCAGAATTACTCTAGATCAAATCGAGATATATAAAAAGTAGATCATATCATCCTTATCTTTGTAGGTTGAGTTCCTTAAATTACTGATCTAAGGCTAAGGTTGTCACTCTGAGCTGCATACACATCTAGCTTCTATAGGATGTCCACATGAGCCCTCGATCGTTGATCAGAAGTTTGATGGATGAAAATTAGTATAGTATGCTAGTACTATACTGATCCTTCTTTGATGATTGATCTGGATCTTTCTTCTTTAAGTCTTGGATCCTCTAATATTCAAAAGATGAGGAAGAAGATTTGTGAATCTAAGATTCCTCTCAGAAACACACAAAATTAGAGGAAGAGATCTAGAGAAAAATTCTAAAAGAAGAACCTTTCTTCTTCCTTGTTTCTCTCACCAAGACACAAGAGATTGTGTCTCTACAATTCCCATCCCCTAAGCTCTCTGTGCCCAGCTCTTCCTGATATGCCTTGTCGTGAGGCAATCAAAGATAATTAAACTGATCTTAATAATGTAGAAGTGGTGAGACCAGATGTCGATCCATAGGGATCTTGGATAGGTATTAGTGAAATTAAAGTGTAATAGATGTAGTGTGAGAATTAAATATTACTTTCGAAGAAATCTAAAATTATTGCTAAATTACTTGGGAAAAATAATTAAATAAGAATAGGTTTTGGGAATTAAACTCCACTTTGTCAATAGATTTTAAATCCTTTTTACAATGCAACTTAGTAAATTTTGTGATGCAAGTTAGTATAGCTTATTTCTTTCTTAAGTACAGATGGTATTCTTAACTCATGGCTCATCCTTTAGAAAAATAGGCTATTTATCTTGACTCATGAGTTAATTCAAAAAATATTTGATTTGGTTATTTAAAATAATTTATCACCTCTTGGCATACACCGTGTCTTTGGATCATGGCGTGTCCTTAAAAAGTATAAACTATTTTAATTAATCAAATCTTATCTTTAAAATATAAAAAATAATTTTATATATTAAAAATAATAAATCATTTATTGATATAAAATAAAAAAATATAAAAAAATAAGATATTAAAATAAATTTGTTACAATATATGTTCTTTTCTCGGAAAGAGAATTAGTCGTGTATGGTGGATGTTGGTACAGAATCTGATTGACGTCGGATCGAGCTAGAGTCGAGAAAGATGAGATCGTTGTCGGTGATCTGTAAAACAAAATTTTGCTCGAAGTCGGTGGTGGTGGCTCCGGCAAGATCCTTCGATGATCAAGTCAGCTCTTCTGGCCAATAGAAATGGAGTGATAAGGCAAGAATTTAGCAGAGTTTCAGAAAGAAGAAGAGAGCTTAGAAAAAATATATCTAGAGGATCCCTTTTTATAGACGAAGCTTATCATAACCATCCGATAGTGGACCGCTCGGGGCCACGTGGAGTTTGTTATGGAGAGTGGTGCCCATTACCATGAAGTGGTCGTTCGTTGAGATTTAATAATCAAAGTTTGGAGGAAGCAGGCATTGGTCCGTGAAGAGCTTTGACGTACATCAATTCCAAAGGAGTTCAAACTTCTAAAGAAAATATGGCTAGAGGAGATCATCCGAGAGGAATGTTAGCTAAAATTTAAAAGTAATCCACTGAAGAAATCCAACTGAAGGAGAAGTCTGAAAGGAGTTTGGCTCCTGGAGGAGTCTGATTGAAGAAAAAGTTTGGAAGGAGTTTGGCTCCTAGAGGCACCGAACTGAAGAAAAAATTTGAAAGGAGTTTGGCTCTTGGAGGAGTCCGACTGAAAGAGAAGTCTGAAAGGAGTTCGACTCCTGGAGTCATCGAATTGGAGAAAAAATTTGGAAGGAGTTTGACTCTTTGAGGAATCCGACTGAAGGAGAAAATCAGAAGGAGTTTGGCTCATGGAGGAATCCAACTAAAGAAAAAATCTGGAAGGAGTTTGACTCTTGTAAAAATCCAATTGAAGAAAAAATTTGAAGGAGTTCGACTCCTATAGAAATTTGACTGAAGGAGAAGTTTGGAAGGAGTTTGGCTCATGGAGGCACTGGACTGAAGGAGAAATTCGGAAGGAGTTCGACTCCTGAAGGAATCTGATTGAAGAAGAGGTCCAGAAGGAGTTTGGCTCCTAGAGACACTAAACTAAAGAAAAAATTTGAAAGAAGTTCAGCTTCTGTAGAAATTCAACTGAGGAGAAGTCTGAAAGAAGTTCGACTCCTAGAAAAATCTGACTGAAGGAGAAATCCAAAAGGAGTTCGGCTCCTATAAAAATTTGACTGAAGGAAAAGTCCAAAGGAAGTTCGGCTCTTGGAGTCACTAGACTAAAGGAGAAATTCGAAAGGAGTTTGGCTCTTATAGAAATTCGACTGAAGGAACAATCTGAAAGGAGTTCGGTCTTGAAGAAATCCAACTGAAGAAGAAGTTCAGAAGGAGCTCGGCTCCTATAGAAATCTGACTGAAGGAGAAATCCAGAAGAAGTTCAGCTCCTATAGAAATTCGACTGAATGAGAAGTCTAAAAGAAGTTTGGCTCCTGGAGGCACTGGAATGAAGGAGAAATTCAAAAGAAGTTTGGCTCCTATAGAAATCTGATTGAAGAAGAAATCTGAAAGGAGTTTGGCTTCTAGAAAAATTCGACTGAAGGAAAAATCTGAAAGGAGTTCAACTCCTATAGAAATCTGACTGAAGGAGAAATCCGAAAGGTGCTCGGCTCTTGAAGAAATTCGACTGAAGGAGAAGTCATGAAGGAGTTTGGCTCCTGGAGGCACTGGACTGAAGGAAAAATTTGAAAGAAGTTTGACTCCTAGAGGAATCCGACTGAAGGAGAAGTCCGGAAGGAGTTCAGCTCCTGTAGAAATCCGACTAAAGAAAGAATCCGAAAGAAGTTTGGTTCCTATAGAAATTTGATTGAAGAAAAAGTCTAAAAGGAGTTCGGCTCCTATTGAAATTTGATTGAAGGAGAAGTCTGAAAGGAGTTTGGCTCCTATAGAATCTGACTGAAGAAGAAGTTCGGAAGGAGTTTTGGCTCCTGGAGGCACTGGACTGAAGGAGAAATCCAGAAGGAGTTTGGCTCCTGGAGGAATCTGACTGAAGGAGAAGTCTGGAAGGAGTTCGGCTCCTGGAGGCACTGGACTGAAGAAAAAATCTAGATGAAGTTTGGCTCTTGTAGAAATCTGACTGAAGAAAAAATTCGAAAGAAGTTCAGCTCCTGGAGGAATCCGACTGAAGGAGAAGTTCGAAAGAAGTTCGGCTCCTAGAGGTACTAAACTGAAAGAGAAATATGGAAGGAGTTTGGCTCCTGAAGGAGTCCGACTGAGGGAGAAGTCCAAAAAAAGTTTGGCTCCTGTAGAAATTCGACTTAAAAAGAAGTCCAAAAGGAATTCGACTCCTAGAGGCACTGGATTGAAGGAGAAGTTTGGAAGAAATTCGACTGGGGTTCGGCCGTTGGAGGAGTCTAGCTACTGAACAAGTTCGGCTGCTGGAGGAGATCAGCTGGGATTCGATCACTGGAGGTGAGAATTCTCGATTGAAGCTCTTCCATGATTACCGATTGCATTAAGCTAAGCATCA
Organism: Cocos nucifera; assembly: GCA_006176705.1. Taxonomy (NCBI): domain Eukaryota; kingdom Viridiplantae; phylum Streptophyta; class Magnoliopsida; order Arecales; family Arecaceae; genus Cocos; species Cocos nucifera. The sequence goes on along the minus strand of QRFJ01004265.1, from coordinate 11,547 downwards.
GACTAAACTTTGGTGGAAGTGGGGTTTATCCCCAATAATAGTTCGCCCACTCTCGAGCTCGAAATTTGAAGGAAGAGAGTAGAAAAAAGGCGACTACCAAAGTTTTTTTTGGACTTACATCCATTGAGGTTGAAGCTCGGGGGGAGATCTTATCTCCAGCTGAGGTTGAAGAGATCTTATCTCTTATTGACGTAGAGGCTCGGGGAAGATCTTATCTCCAGCTGAGGTTGAAGTTGAAGCTGAAGCTTGGGGGTAATCTTGTTTTCAGCTGAGGTTGAAGAGATCTTATCTCTTTTGACATAGAGGCTCGGGGGAGATCTTATCTCCAACTGAGGTTAAAGTTGAAGCTGAAGCTCAAGGGTGATCTTGTCTCCAGCCAAGGTTGAAGAGATCTTATCTCTTATTGACATAGACATTGGAGCTCAAGAGAGATCTTATCTCCGATCGAGGTTAAAGAAGATCTTATCTCCGATTGGCGTAGATGTTGGAGCTCGGGGGTGATCTTATCTTCCATCATTGTTGAAGAGATCTTATCTCTTATTGACGTAGATGTTGGAGCTTAAGAGAGATTTTATCTCTGATCGAGATTGAAGGAGATCTTATCTTCAGTTGGCGTAGATGTTGGAGCTCGGGGGAGATCTTATCTCCCATCGTTGTTAGGCATAATGGGATCGTTGTCGGGACCTCTCCTCTCATCTTGTCTAAAATAAATGAGGCCTTCGACTTTGCTCATATTAGGATGAGGTTCTCTTCCTATTTCTAATGGACTATGGGAGCACATAAAGGTCGTTGTCAGGACCTCTCCCCACATCTCGTCTAAAATGAACGAGACCTTCGACTTTACTCATATTAGGACAAGGTTCTTCCTCCTATTCCTAACGGACTGTGGGGGCACATAAGGACCGCTGTTAGGGTCTCTCCCTCCATCTCATCTAAAATGAATGAGGTCTTCGACTTTGCTCACATTAGGATGAGGTTCTCCTCCTATTCCTAACACGGCCATTATTGATTACTTCTTCCCTATCATCATATAGTTTTTGTACCAAGAGATAATAATATTGAAATAGATGAGTTTTATTGATGAAAAATTACTGAAAATATATCCTCAGATTTTTTGAATTTCAAGGTCGTGGGAGCATCGTCCCTCCGAGCTCCTTTAGACGATAAGTTCTAGGTCGAATGACCTCCTCTACTTCATATGGGCCTTTCCAATTCAGGGCAAGCTTCCCCTGGCTCTGAGGCTGAGAGATAGCAACTCGTCGAAATACTAAGTTCTCCACTCTGAATATTTTACCTTTAACTTTAGAGTTATAGTATTCGGCCACCCTTCGCCTGTAGGCCATCATCCAAACCTGGGTGTCCTCTCTATTTTCTTCAAGCAGATCGAGGTTGACTCTGAGGTCCTATGAGTTACGCTACTCATTGAAGGCCATGACCCACGCTGATGGAAGCTTAAGCTTGATTAGGATGACTGCCTCCATTCCAAAAGCAAAGATGAATGGTGTTTCTCTGGTCAGTAGCCTTTGAGTAGTTTGGTATGCCCAAAGGATGTGGTAGAGTTCGTCCACCCAGGCCCCCTTTACTCTATCGAGCCTTATTTTGATGCCCTGCAGCAGGTTCCGGTTGGTCACTTCAGCTTTTTCATTTGCTTGTGGGTGAGCTACCAATATGAAGTGATGAAAGATGTTCAGATCTTCGTAGAACTCGATGAACCTCATCCCAGCGAACTGTCACCCATTATCTGTTATGAGAATTTGGAGCAAACTGAACCGACAGATGATTGACTTCCACACGAAGTCCTGTACCTTGATCTCGGTAATTTTTGCTAGTGATTTGGCTTCGATCCATTTGGTGAAGTAGTCGATCGCGATCAATAGGAACTTTCGTTGTCTGGATGCCATCGAAAAAGGGCCAAGTATATCCATTCCCCACTGCACAAATAGCCAAGGTGCGCTTAGTGGAGTAAGCTCAGAGGTTGGCTATCTTTGTTGGTTTGCATTCTTCTGATAGCAGTCATATTTCTTAACATACTCCATAGAATAGTGGTATAAGATCAGCCAATAGTATCCTTTTTGAAGTAGTTTTTATGATAGGGACCTGGCTCCTACATGACTTTCATAAATTTTTTTGTATACTTTCCATAATACAAAGTTGGCCTCTGAAGGTCGGAGACATCTCAGCAGTGGCAACGAATATGACCTCTTATACAACTTGCCCTCATACAAAATATACCGAGGGGCTTGATTTCTGAGTTTTTGAACTTCTTTCAGATCACGAGGAAGAACTTTCTCTTTGAGACAGGCAACTAACGAGTCAATCCAGCTCAGCTTGAGCTCCATCTACATAACGAACTATGATTTCTTCAAGCTTGGATATTTTAGAGTTTTGAAAAATACTTCTTTGGATAGTTCGATCGGGGCTGAAGTGGCCAACTTAGAGAGGAGATTGGCTCTTATATTTTCTGCCCTCGAAATCTATCAAATGTCAAAGCTACCGAAGGTCAAAGTTAAATCCTTTACTTTCTCAAGGTATTTCATCATACTTTCTTCCCATGCTTCATAGTTGCCACTAACTTGGTTGACCACTAATTGAGAATCACTATAGACTTGAAGCTAATCTACTTTTAACTCTCTTGCTATTTTTAATCTGACGATCAGTGCTTCATGTTCGGCTCCATTATTAATTGCAAAAAACTCGAAGCGTAGCGCGTACTCGGCGACGACTCCCTTGGGGCTGACTAAGACTAACCCCGCACCTACTCTAGTGGAGTTGGATGAACCATCCATGTACAAAACCCAAAAACCTTTAGAAAGGTCGACACTCTCTTCGGGGAGGCTTGATTGCAACAATAGAGTACCGATCTCATTCTGTTTAAGCTCGGCATCATCTGAAATGGTACATTCTACTATAAAATCTATCAATATCTGAGTTTTGATCGATGGTCGGGGTCGATAATTGATATCGAACTTCATAAGCTCGATCGCCCATTTTGTAATTCTTTCGAAAGCATCCGTTCGATGAAGAACTGCTTTTATTTGTTGATTCATAAGGACCATTATGGTGTACCCCTAAAAGTAAGGTCGAAGTCTCCTGCCAGCAATTAGAAGAGAGTAGATCAATTTCTCCAGCTTAAAGTATCTGATCTCTGCATCCCTTAGGACCCGACTTATGTAGTAGACCGATCACTGCATCTTCGCTTCCTCCTTGATCAAGACTGCTGTCAAGGCCGTCGGAGAGACTGTTAGGTACAAGAATAACTCTTCTCCAGATTCAGACTTTGCCAGTAGTGGGGGTGAGCCGAGATAGTTTTTGAGCTCCTCAAATGTCCGTTGGTACTCCATCATCCAGTAGAAGTTCTTTGGTTGCTTAAGAACTTGGAAAAAGGGCATACATCGCTCGACCGATCTCGAGATGAAGCGATTTAGGGATGCCACTTTTTCAGTCAGACACCGAACTTCTTTGATTATTCTTGGAGCAGTCATTTTTTGAATAGCTCAAATTTTCTCTGGATTTGCTTCAATCCCACGCCTTGACACCATATATCCTAGAAACTTTCTTGAGGTCACACCAAAGGCGCACTTGATCGGATTCAGCTTTGTCTTGTGCTTCCTGAGTATACTGAAGGTCTCTTCGAGGTCAGTGAGATGGTTTATAGAAGTTCGACTTTTGACGAGCATGTCATCCATATACACCTCCATGTTGCGGTCGATCTACTCTTTGAAGATCTTGTTCACCAGGTGCTGGTACGTTGCCCCTACATTCTTGAGTCCAAAGGGCATAACCCTGTAACAGTAAAGACCACGGTCAATAATAAAAGTAGTTTTCTCTTCATCCTCTAGTGCCATCCATATCTAGTTATAGTCAAAGAAGGCATCCATGAAGATGAGGAGCTCATGGCCCGAGGTTGCATCTACCAGTTGATCAATCCTATGAAGAGGGTAGCTATCCTTTGGGCAGGTTTTGTTCAGTTTTTTGAAGTCTATACACATTCTCTACTTGTTGTTTGCCTTTTTGATGAGGACCACGTTTGAGACCTAGATTGGATAGTTAATTTTTTGGATGAATCCAGCTTTGAGGAGTTTGTCTACTTCTTCTATGATTACTTTCTACCTCTCTGGGGCATGGTTGCGCATCTTCTTTTTAACCGACTGATACTTAGGATCAACGGCCAGCCGATGTTTCATAACCTCGACATCAAGTTCTGGCATATCCGTTGGGGCCTAGGCGAAGACATCTGCGTTCTTCCTGAGGAAGGTGGCAAGTTGCTCCCGAACCTCATCCTCCAGTTGAAGCCAATCTGTATAGTGTGCTCTGTGTTTCCATCATTCAGGGGGACGATCATAAGATCTTCTATGGGTTCACTCCATTCTTCAGTAAGGTCATCACGGACATCTAGCCCATCAACAGGATAAGGGTCGGGCTATTCTTCCTTTCACAAGGTGATTGAGTAGCAGTGTCTTACCAGAGCTTGATCTTCCCAGATCTCTCCGATCTCGTGACTTATCAAAAACTTCATTTTCAAATAATAAGTTAATACCACTGCCTGAAATGCATTTAGACCAGATCGGTCGAGAATAGCATTATAGACAGATGGAGCTTTTATGATTAGAAAATCGATCTATGCCTTAGCCAGATTCGGGTATTGCCCTATAGTCACAGCCAAAGTTATTATGCCCTCAATTAGTATGACATCGCCAGTGAAGCCTACCAACAGAGAGTTCATTGGTCCCAAGTGATTATTGAGTAAGGACATTTTTGAGAAAGCATCATAAAATAATACGTCGACTGAGCTTCCATTATCTACCAAAATGCGGCGTACATCATAGTCGGCAATGTTTAAAGAGATTACAACTATATCATTGTACGAAAATTGAACTTCTTGAGCATCCTTGTCAGTGAAAGCGATGGGCTCTTCAATTCTCCATCTCTTCACTGGTCCCTTAGATCCGCTGGCCTCTTCATACCAAAGTCCCTCAGAGATAGTATTGATGATGCCGAGAGGCGGCCGATCTTCTTGTTGTTTCTTCCTCCTTTGTGGTTCAAGCTGCGGCAGTGCCCTCGATCGGTCTTCCCTTACTTTAGGCTGGCATCTGAGGAATCGACCCAACTGGCCTCTCTTAATGAGCTTTTTGATCTCGTCTTGGAGCTGAATGCATTCTTCAGTATCATGATTATGGTCATGATAGTAGAGGAAGTATTTGCTAGGATTGTACTTACCGGGGTGAGTGTGCATCCTTACAGGCCTCGATACTTGCTCCTTGATCTCCATCAATACTTGTATTTTTGAAGCATTGAGAGGAGCGTAGTTGTGAAATCTTCAAAGGAAAGAATCTCACCGTGCCCTTCTGTCGAGGCTTCCCTACCTCTGAGCCCGAGGAGGAGTTCGAGCTCGCTTGTGCTCAGAGGGAGTTTGGAAGCGCAGCCGAGCTTCACTCGACTTTTCTTTCCCAGTGGGTCTGTCCAGCTCATCGATTCACCGCTCTCTAATGGCTTCATTGTCCTTGGCCTTGAAGGCCTCTTCAACTCGGGCATAACCTTCAGCCCGAGCCAGCATATCGGTAAAGTTTCTGGGGTACTTCATTTTTAGGGAGAACAACAGATCATTTTTCTAAAGGCCATCTTAAGTGCGGCCATTGCAACCGACTGATCTAAGTTTCGGACCTCCAATGCAGCTACATTAAATCGGGTGACATAAGCCCGGATGGATTTTTCCTCCTGCTTGATGTTCATCAGAGAATTCGAACCTCAGTGGAGACGTTGGCTGCTAATAAAATGAGCCGCAAACTGATGGCTCATCTGATCAAAGAAAATGATGGTACCCGATATAAGGGCTGAGTACCAATTTTTGATAGTTTCCTTGAGGGTGGATGGAAAAGTCCAACACAAATGGCATCTGGCACACTGTGGAGCAACATCATCATCTGAAAGGCCTCCAAGTGGTCAACCAGATCAGTGGTCTCATTGTAACTCTCAAACTGAGAGCGTAACTCTCAAACTAAGAGAGCTTGAAGTTCAGTGGAATTGGTTCCTGCATAATCTTCTAGAAAAAAGAAGGATTAGTGCAAATATCATTACCGTGGGTGGAGGAAGCGTGACGAGGTTCTTCGATTTATCGGCTCATTTCTTAAAGTTTTTTATCAAGAAGATCTTCACGATCATTGATCTCCAGGATTTTTTGGCTGAGAGGGTGTGAAGCCTCCCTCTAGGTCGAATCATGGTCCGAGCAAGGGTCCACCATCCTTTGCTTCCCCTTTTCGAAGATCAGAGGTCGGGCAGCCCAAGTCAGCCATCTCGAGATCAGACCATGGGGCTCCGGAGAAGCCTACTTCGGTCGATTCGATGTCGGAGCTTACCGATGTATGGCCTGCACCAACTCAGTGAGGCCCTGAACCTGCCACATCAGTAGGTTGAACTACTTCGGATCTATCATGATCGCTGGTGGAGGAAGATGTTGAAGTATCGATGATGGAGCAGAGACAGATGGATCTGGCTCAGATCTGATGGCAGAAGCAGTGGATCTCCGGGTAGTCACCTTCTTTGGAGGCATTTCTTGGGATTGAGGGAGAGGATGGAGATGGGCCTTGGAAAAGAAGATCCAAAGGATCGATTGAGCACCCTTTTTAGAATAAGGATCCTCAGAATAGAGGTTCCTTTCTTCAGCGCAATTCTATTGTGTAGAATCTGGTTGACGCGGATCATCTGGATTTGAGGAGATAAGGTCCCATCGTGATCTGCAAAATAAGTCATCTAGAGTTAGGGGTGGTGGCTCGGTAGGCCTTTGACATAAGTCAGTTCTTTTGGCCAACAAAAATGGAGTACTCAGGAAGAATTAGCAGAGTTTCGGAAAGGAGAAGAGACTTAGAGAAAACGTATTGGAGGGTCTTTTTATGATGGAGCTTTCGTAACTGTTCGGTGTGGGCCGCTCGGGCCACGTGGAGTTTGTTACGGAGATGGTGTCGCGTTGCCATGAAGGATCGTTCGTTGAATTTAATGTGAAGTTTGAAGAAACGCGTTGGCGTGAAAGCTTTGACATACTCATTCTAGAGGAGTTCGGACTCCTAAAGGAAATATGACTAGGGAGACATTCGAAAGGAATGTAACTGAATTGAAAGTAATCCACTGGAAATCTGACTGAGAAGAAGTTCGGAAGGAGTTTGGCTCTAGAAGGAGTCGACGATGAAAATTCTGAGGAGTTGGCTCCTGAAGGCACCGGGCTGAAGAAAAAATCTAGAAAAGTTTGGCTCCTGGAGGAGTCTGATTGAAGGAGAGCGAAGAGTTCGGCTCTGGAGGCACTAGATAAAAGAGAAAATCGAAGGAGTCGCTCCCAGGAGGAATCCGATTGAATAGAGAAATTCGGAAAGGAGTTTGGCTCCTATAAAAATCTGACTGAAAGAGAAATTTGAAAGGAGTTGGCTCTGTAAGAATCCAATAAAAAAGTTCGAAAGAAGTTCGCTCCTGGAGGCACTGGACTGCCAGAAGAAATTCAGAAGAAGTTCGGCTCCTAGAAGAATCAGTGAAGAAGAATCCAGAAGGAGTTTGAGCTCCTGAGCACTGACTGAAGGAGAAATTCGAAAGGAGTTTGACTCCTAAGAAATCCGACTAAAGGAAAAATTTGGAAGGAGTTCGGCTCCTAAGAAATATACTGAAGGAGAAGTTTGGAAGAATTGGGCTCTGAAGGTACTGGACTGAAGAAAGAATTCGGCAGGAGTTCGGCTCCTGGAGAAATCCGCGAAGAGAAATCTGAAGGAGTTCGGACTCCTATAGAAATCCGACTTGAAGGAGAAGTTTGGGAGGAGTTCGGCTCTGGATGGCACTGACCCTGAAGGAGAAATTCGGAAGAGTTCGATTTGGAAATTTGACTGAGGAGAAGTTTGGCTCCTGAAAGTTATGGACCTGAAAGAAAACTTGGAAAAAGGTTCGCTCCTAGAGGAATCCAACTGAGGAGAAGTCTGAAAGGAGTCGGCTTCTGAAGAAATCCGCTAAGGAGAAATCTAGAAGGAGTTCGGCTCCTATGAAAATCTGACTGAAGAAGAAGTTCGAAGAGTTTGCTCCTGAGAAATCCAAATGAAGGAGAAATTGAAAGGAGTTCGGCTCCTATAGGAATCTGACTAAAGAGAAGTCCGGACGGAGTTCAGACTCTGGAGGCAGGGACTAGAAGGACTCCGAAAGGATTCGGCGTTCTGGAGTAATCTGACTGAAGGAGAAAGCTGAAAGGAGTTCGACTCTTGGAGGCACTAGACTGAAGAAAAATTCGAAAGGATTCAGCTTATAGAAATCTGACTGAAGGAAGAAATCCGAGGATTTGGTCTGGAGTCTCAGACTGAAGAAAACATTCAGAGGAATTTTGAGCTCCTGGAGGAATCCGACTGAGGAGAAGTCAGAAAAGAGTCGGCTTCAGGGCCTGAACTGAAGAAAAAATCTGGAAGGAGTTTGGCTTCTGGAGAAGTCCGACTGAAGGAGAAGTTCAGAAGAAGTTCGATTCTTGAAGAAATCCAACTGAAGAAGAAGTTCAGAAGGAGTTTGACTTCTGGAGGTACTGGACTGAAGAAGAAGTTCAGAAGGAATTCGGTTGGGATTCGGCTGTTGGAAGAGAAAATTTTCAATTGAAGCTCTTTCATGATTATCGACCGTATTAAGCTAAGTATCGGACTGAATTTTAATAAAAATGAGATTTATTTCTAATAGTAGAGATATTTATTTTTCTACTGACAGTAACTTTTGGTTCAGTGTTCTTCTTGATGTGAAGCTGCAACTTTTTTTGAAAGCGGATTGACGATGGATGAAAGGATAGGATGATCAGCAAGAATTTGGCGGAGGCGCGGAGAAGAGGTAAAAAAAGGTATAGCGAAAATAGACTTTTTAAGCGGAGAAAAAGGGTGGTCGACTTGCGGCGTGAATCCCCGAAAAATATTTCCTGTACCATTTTTTAAAGAGCATCTGTTCTGCATTCATTTCGTGAATCTCATCCGTTCTGCATCTGTTTCGTAGCTGTCGCATTGGTTCCACCAGCTTGCATGTCCGTTGCCAGCTCCCGACTCGTGTTTTCTAAGGGCCGCGTGAATGCCGTATTTGTTTAGTTCAGTATCCGTGTCGAACTCCCGGAATTAAACCATGCTTACCAACTTCCACGTTCAAACCGCCTGAAACCTCTTTGAAAGCTTTTTGCGCTTTATCTGACCGTTGGATCATGGTCAAGAAAGCTTTAGACCATTGGATGATATTTAAGCAGTAGGCCACCACCAAAGTTTACGGGAGAGAAGAATTGTGGCCGTCTGATCAAGTGTGCCTCACGACGTGAGCCATTGGATGGCACCCAAGAGCTCAGCACGCCACTTCTCCTTTGAATGGATTAAATGCTATGGGCCCATGAGCATTTAATGCTCTTAAATCCTCCTTCCAAAAAAATCTTAGGTTCGTTTGTTATAATTCCGCATATATCCTTTAACAACCACCCCCCACCCAATTTTCTATAAAATAAATTATAAAATATTAATTTTTAATAAATAAAAAATAATTAAATATTTTTAATAATTAAATTTAAATATTTATCATATCTTTCAACTTGAATTTTATTCATTCTCGAATAAAAAAAATAAATCAAAAATATGTACCAACTTATTTTTTAATTAAAAATTATTCTGAGCAACTCTAAAATCTGTTGATATCCAACGAGACTATCAAAAAGATACTTCATCGACTTATCAATTCTAGCCATTTAATGGTAGAGTGAAGTCCATAAAAATTTCTAGAGTTTTTCTTTCATCAACTTCTTATATCACTCTTTAAATATTCTAACTTGTGTGGGCTTGGTATAATGTCATCTTGCAATTTAGTTCATTTTTTTTATTTTTTTTAAGCATGTACAGTCAGTGTAATATCTTAACTCCTTAAGCTTTCTAGTTAATCTTTATAATGAGATTTAAACAAATGACTTTCAAACCAATTGATTTTAGGACATTAGGTGTAGAACACCCTTCAGGCTTACTAACTCGAGTCAAAAAAGCTATGAGTTAAGACTAACTTTACAGGAGGTTCCTTTACATTCTCATCTTTTGATGCGAATCATAATACTTACTTAGGCGAAGGGACCTGGTTACCTAATGAAAGATACTAAAAACCTATTTTATTAATCTAAATAGACTGTAAGGTAGACTTTATGCATACTTTGATCTTTTCACTTATACCCTCATAAAGTAGATTCTTTATTGAGATCATTGGACCGAAGGTTCTGGAATTACTTTAGAATTTGTTCTGGTCTAAAGCTTACCATTTATTGGGCTTCCTTAATAACTTGTGTAAGATACTGGTATTGCTCTGATACCAATTGTTGGCACATCGTCTTAGCATCACCTAGCTCTGATATCATATTGTAGAAGCCCATAATCTTTAGCATGAACTACAGAAGATCTTTGACATTCTCTAAGATAGCGTATCATAGATCCATCACCTAGATCTATGCTGGGGCACCTCCCTCCTTGGGCTTGAGGGAGGCGCCCCCTCTCTCTAAAGCTTCTTCAGGAACCTAGGGCAATTACTCTAGAGAGAAGAGAGAAGAGAAGTTGAAAAGAGAAAAGATCTGTATTACTTTCATCTTTTTTTTTAAAATCTTAATACAACCTACGATTTATACATAGCCATTAGGCCCGACCAAAAACTCCACTAGCTAATCCAATACATGAAAGCACTCATCGAGCCCATGTACATTCATGTCTCCCATGCTCTCATCCATTGAATCTAAGCCCGACCCATACATAAGTTAGCCCCCTTAAGACCTCTCTAACCAGGCCTTAAGATCCCTAGGATAAGTTCCTATCCTAGCCCCAAACAGACTCTCGCGTATCTCTGCCCGCGGACTGAGCCGACTAACTTGAGACTAGATTGGTTTAGTTTTAGACTGAGCTGATCTAGTTGCGTGCCATGCTGTAGTTCCGAATGCACTCCACTCTATTTGGCCTATCCTCTGAGACTTAACCGATCCAGTTTCAGACTGAGCCGGCTAACCTATAGAAATGACCATTTTCTGCAGTCTTGATTTTTTGGCTTTAGTTTCTTTCTCTATCTTGAATCTTAGGTATCCGAAGTACCAATCAAGCCTCTGAAATCTCTGAAGCCAGCACCCTAACTCCTCCTGTGACCTTCCAAGGTTTGGGAGTACCATCAATCCTCATAATCTTCACCTTGGTGCTCCAAGCCTTGGCAAATCCCTCCGCAATGCACTCCTGCACGATCCCACTGTCGATGCGCACCCTTACAGCACCTATGCAAACATCATCTCCACCAATTCTCTTCAGCTATTGTATACCTTTGAGGCCTTTGGGATAACCGCCTCCACCGCTGAAGATCTATGCTTGTTTCTTGGCACCATCCTAGAATTGTAGGATCCATTCTGCTTAGTAGCTGCATCACTTTCTTTGAACTTTTTTAAAGAACCTACAGCATTTCTGCACTAGCACATGCTGTACCATCTGACATAATCTCCTTAGAGCTATGCCTGTCCACCTGCATAAAGAAAAATCTTGATTTTTCGGATCAGATTTGTTCAGATCT
>QRFJ01004264.1:116642-160372 GCA_006176705.1 Cocos nucifera | reverse complement strand
GGCGCACCATGACCTATCTTATGCCAACTTTTCCATCTACCGTGTTAGATATGTGTGTCCTAGAAGCCAGAATTGGCTGACACTTGTAATACACTTCTAGAAGCAAAATTATAATTTTGACTATAAATAATAAAATGGGTTATTTTCTATCATAAATATGTATTTAGAGCCTATGATACATCCCTTGAGTTAATGATAATGATAATTCTTATTTTTAAGAGTTGAAAATTTAAGATAAAAATTTTTATTATTAACTCATAAAATGCTGCTGACCATAGGCTCATCATGAGGATGGTGATTGATCTAGAAGGTTGGTGTACAATTACTTTTTTATAGTAGATGAGTCTTGAGTCTATGATGTGGAGACACCGGAGCGAGAGTATAGATACTCGTTAGAGAACAAGGGCACTAAGCGTGACCACCTCTAGTAGTCATAAGAAAGTCTACCTTCTCGTCAATGACTGACTCGAAGCTGCAGTGGTATGTTTGGTTCTTTGACCTGAGGTGCATCAACAGTTCATCTTGAGGGTGTTATAATTTGACTACATCATGACTCGATCTCCTAGCCATTTGAAATCCTGAGGTGTATGTTGGCTATAGCATATTCATTATAGGAATTGGATTGCACCAAGAGGAAATCTATCTACCTCGGTGGATGAGGAGCAGCCCTATGATGATCATGAGAATCAAGTCCATAAGCCCATGGTCATGGTAGAGTGAAATAATTGAAAGAGTTTTTATTAAGGTTTTCACATCGAACTTAAATCGAATGATTAAATCATATGATAGAAATTACGGTTTGACGAGTTCACCTTAACCCTAATCTGATCGAAGCTCAAGATAGAAGAACTTAATCACACAAGTAGCTGCACTAAGAGGTTTATTTTCAGTTTTGATGGATTGCCACCATATACTGCTAGGTGTCACTGATAGATTTTGAGAGCAATTAGGATGATTTAGATGATCGATCATTCTAGTTGTCTGAATCAAAAGAGTTCTGATCCATCGGAAGAAGTTTAGATGATGTCGACGATGGAGATCACGACATATCCCATTACCATATAAAACTGAATCTAACTAGGTCACACAAATAAGGATTTAGATCTAGATATCATCAATTGGACTAATCTAGTTCAATTGATTTGAATTAGATTCAATTAGGTTCAAGAAAATCGTGCTAGCACACGATTGAGCCTAACATTCTCCTTTTATTATCATTAAAAGTTATCTCGACTGAGCCAAATGAGTTTATGCTCACTCAAGTACCTTTACTTGGTCTGATTGGAACTTGTCCAGATCAAAAAAGGGTTGTCTTAATTTATAAGATAAATTTGAGATAACACCTATCATTTTCCATCACCTGCTAATTCTTGTCCTTTGACTTTGGTCAAACGTTGACCTTTGACACTTAGACATCTATCCATGTGTTATGCACCTATTGGAGAGCAGATAGGAGCTTATCCCCTTGCTAAAATTTGAAAAGGAGGGGGTGCATGCCTAGGAAGATGTGCGCCCATGGATAGGGATGCCTAGAGTTCCATATGGATGGGACTCCAGGTTGCTTCTTGGATTCTACTTAGGTGGCCCCTAGCTATAGACTTTGATCAGTTTTAGGCACCATCTAAGGATGAATTAGAGAGGCTCTCATCTAATTGGATCAGATGATGTCATCCCATCAATCAAATTTATCTCTCTTTTATGGAGCAGCATCATGATCCGAAAGGCCTTCAGGTGATCGCCAGATCAGAGTTTTCATCGTAGCTTTCAAATTGGAGAAGCTTGATGTTCGATGGAACGAACTCTTGCATAATTTGGAAAGAGAAAGGAAGATCAGTGCAGATGTCATCATGATAAGCTAGGGTGATGTGGTGGAGTTTCTTAATCTATCGATCCATCTTTCATAGTTTTTGATCGAGGATGTCATCTTGATCGTAGATCTTTGAAGGCTTTCGACTATAGATGGGGAAGGTCTTTTTTTGGAGAAGAATCATGATCTGAATGAGGATCCTCTACTCTCTATTTTTTCTTCCTAGGGGTGATAGGTATATTAGCCTAAGTGCTCCTCCCTAGGACTCATTTCTGATATTTTGATGGTGGGTTTTCTGGCGGAACCACCATCGGGAGTTGCCGCATGGCCTGCACCATTTTAGTGAGGCCCTGAATCTGCTGCATCAGCAAATTAAACTATTCTGAATCTACAATGGTCGTCGGTGGAGGAGAAGGTTGAAGCACCGACGATAGAGTAGAAATGGATGAATCTGGCTCAAATCTGACGACAGAAGCAGTAGATCTCTGGATAGTTGCCTTCCTTGGAGGCATTTCTTGGGATTGAAGAAGAGGATGGAGATGAACCTTAAAGAAGATCTACAGGGTTGACTGAGCACTCTTTTAAGAATAAGGATACCTCAGAAACAGAGGGCCCTCATTCTAGCACCAATGTTGGTGCAGAATCTGATCGATGCTGGTTCGAGCTGGAGTTAAGGAAGAAAAGGTCGCCGTTGATGACTTGCAAAATAAAGTTCCATCCCAAGTTGATGGTGGTGGCTCCGGCAGGACCCTCCGACGATCAAGTTAGCTTTTTTGGCCAACAGAAATGGAGTGCTCAGGCAAAAATTCAGCGGAATTTTTGAAAGAAGAAGAGAGCTTAGAAAAAATATATCTAGAGGATCCCTTTTTATAGACGTAGCCTATAATAGAATGATAGTGACGGCCATAACCGTCCGATCATGGGCCACTTGGGTTCACATGGAATTTATTATGAAGAGAGGTGTCACCCATAGTAGACTGATAATGACAGTCGTATCCGTCTAGTAGTGGGATCGTCTATAGTAGACTGGTAATGACAGCCGTAAGTATCCAGTAGTGGGGTCGCCTGTTCGTGAAGATTTAATAGTCGAAGTTTGGATGAAGCGGGCGTTGGTTGGTGAAGAGCTAAGACATATGTCAATTCTAGAGGAGTTCGGACTCCTAAAGAAAATACAGCTAGAGGGGATCATCTGGAAGGAATGCTAGATTAAATATGAAAGTAATCCACTAGAGAAAGTTGGATGGAGTTTGATTGATGGAGAAGTTCAGGAGTCTGACTGGTGGAGAAGTTCGACTGAAGAAGAAGTCCAAAAGGAGTTTGGCTCCTGGAGGAATCTGACTAAAGAAGAAGTTCGAAAGGAGTTTGGCTCCTAGAGGAATCCGACTGAAGGAGAAGTTCGGAAGAAGTTTGGCTCCTGAGGAATCTGAATGAAGAAGAAGTTCGGAAGGAGTTTGGCTCCTAGAGGAATCCAGCTGAAGAAGAAGTCCAGAAGGAGTTCGACTCCTGGAGGAATCCAACTGAAGGAGAAGGTCGGAAGGAGTTTGGCTGCTGAAAGAATTCTTGATCGAAGCTCTTCCATGATTATCAGTTACATTAGACTAAGCATCAGACTGGACTTCGGCGGGAGCGGGGTTTATCCCCAACAACCATGGTCAATGATGATGCTTTTAAGATAAGCATCATTATATTCTGAGTTCTTTGATGCTTTTTGGCATCGTTAATTAATGATGCTAAAAAGCATCGTTAGGTTCACTTAATCCCATTCTTCTCCCATGCCCTAACCTATCCACCGTTGCTCCTCACTTCCTCCTTTTGTGCCCTAATCCCCTTCCCACCCCCAGCGCCTATCCTGATTCTCCACCGCCGATGTCACACCCACCCCCCTTCGATGCACCACCCACCCGATCGCCATCCTCTACCCCTCTACCATGGCTGCATCCATCGTTTGCCATGCCACACCCATCGCCATCCCATGCTACACAACCCACCGTCTGCCCCTAGCTCCATGAGACCACCACCAGCACTCCTCCTCTCTCCCCTCCTCCTGGCGGCCATCCGTGTGAGCCCAAAAGACCCCCGACCCCCAACCCCCTCAACCCTCCCCCTACTATTGCACTCGCACCCCATGCCCCCCTTCTCGATGCCTCACCCCACTACCCCATCCCCGACCTGCACCCCACCGCCCCTGCCGTCCGACCACTGACCCAGCCAATCGGTGGCCACCCTCTCCTCTCTCTCCGATCCCGATGAAGCCCTAACTTGTGCCTCACTAGCTCCCCAGCCTCCAGCACCCATCCCCCTCCTAGTGGGCCATGCTCCTCGAGCCCCCTCACTCCTTGATCGCACCCGCACTTTCTAGCCATCGGTGCTTCCATCTACTATTTCCCCGGCCACCGGCCCCCCTCATAACTACCGATGCTCCTTCACGCGCACCTCTCACTCTCCAACCATCGGTACATTATTTAAAAACTATTTTTTGAATGTGTTATAAACATATTTAAAATAAATAAACTACATATTCATCACTATTAAGGTTTTATATTTTTTATTGAATGTAGGTATTTGATGAAACTATTATCTACTGGTCTTTTCTATTATCATTAACCACTGTAAGTAACTCATTGCTCTTTGTTTATAATTACCTTTAGTTGAGCTTAGCAAAATATAAATACACAGATAGATTTATAGTTTGCTATCATGTAGCTGATTTATTTTATCAACTTTTGTAATGATTTTTTAAGTATTCAAAATTGGCAAATTGGTAAAACTCTTGTTGCTTTATAAAGACCTATAAAATATATGTGCATGTTAATTAATTAATTAGATGCACAGGACTTTGGTCTCAGCCCTGCGTGCTTGGGCCTCTAGTCCCAGTTAGCGTCCAAGGCATCTAGCTCTCGCACACCGTACACGCTCAAGCCGATGGAAGATGCAGGGCAATGTTAATTATGAGTTAATTTTAATAAAATTTGCATTGCATGAAACCATAGACCCATCTTTTGATTAATGTATATATTTTATTATATTCATATATTCATTTATTTTTGTATAGATGGAAGAATTATGTACATTGATCAATTGATTGTCCAGTATGGATAGTTTGAAAAATACAAGTAGTTCTATAGGTCATTACAATAATTAAATGATATATTGAGGGTTCGAAAAAAATTTTGAACAGTATTTTCTTTTTATTCTCCCTATAAGAAAGAACTAAGAAAAAATATTGTCAAAATTTTTTTCGACTCCAATTGCATATCCTTTGATTACTGTAATTGACCTATAGAATTAATGTATTTTCTGAATGGGATAGGATCTTTTTTATCTATTAGTTAATGATAGGATGCATTTACTATGTAAGCCATTTTGAATGACAAAATAGTATTTAGCTATTAAGCTATTTTTCTATTCTACTATTAATATAATATCTAGATGTATTTTTGAGTCTTCAGTTATTATAATAAACTACAATAGTTGTTATTTTTTAGATTTTATGAAATGATTGATATTTTTACTTATTACATTAATATTGATCGCATAATTTTTTTTAGTTTTAGATAAGTTGCAAGTTTGGTCATTTTTATCCTACAATGGATAAAAGTTGGATAAATAAACCAAGAAATAGTAAAGAATATTTAAATGAAGTTTATGATTTCATTAAATTTGGTATGGAAAAAAGTATTTTGAATGAAAAGATTTTATGTCCATGTCGGAAATGTGTAAAGAGTTCTTCTCTAAATCCATAAATTATTGAAGAATATTTGGTGTGGAATAATTTTTTAAGAGATTATATTGACTGAATTTTGTTAAAAAAAATATCTCAAGATTTGATCTATAATAAGCTTAAAACAAGATCTAGGACGATGAATGGAGTCCAACGAGTCCAAGAATAATCCAAATGGAATCTAGACGGAGAAGATATGCATAAAAGAAGGTTAGAACGGGATAGCTGGCCCTCGGGCCCGTCGGAGGAGCCCATAGGTAGTGTCGAATGGTGGCGGCGTGGCCCAGGTTGGTAGCACGCATAGGGGCTCATGCGGGCCATGCGGGAGTAGGTCGCATGGACGCCCAGCCCACACGATGGAGCATGGTCCATCATGGACTATGGTACACAGTTCCCTGCATAGACCCTCCAACCATTTCTAGGTCATTCCATGCGATCCATGAAGCTATTTGGTAGACCAATCACAATCTAATGGCTCATAGAGAAGCCAGTCATGATTTGACGGTTGAGGATTGATCTGGCTTGATGAACTGCTTCTTTTTTGGACAATCCAATGTCCAAAAGAGCTCTCGATTATTATCGAATGGCTCAGGAGTAATTCAATCTTGATCAGGAGGCTGTGTGCATGATCCAATTGCTCAAGAGGGAGCCGATCATGATCGGATGGTTCAAAATCAATCTTGGGTGTGTTTGAAATTAGGTTTTCTATTGAAATACTATTTTTAGATTTTTGGAGTCTATATAACTTCGATTGACGAACCATTTATTGCATTAAAAAGCTGGTGACATCCCGAAGATGCTGAGAGACTTTTTGAGAGATTTTAGAGAACTTTTATTAGAGTTTTGAGGCTTCTTGTTGAGAGACTCTTGTACAAGGATTGAGTGATAAGTTTTTCTTATATTGTTTGATTTTTCTTTTTCTTATAGTGAAGTTTGCACATCATGAAGGTAGACCTTGGTCTAATCCATGTATACTTGATTGTGTGCTCTCTTATCTTATATTCTTCTTTTTTTCTCTTGTAGTATCCACACGTGATCGAGTGCAATGCAAGTGATGTTGAAAAGTATGCAAGATTTCATGCTTGAATTTCAAAATAATTTTAAAATAAATCATAACAAAAGATGTAGATTAAAGTATTTAATCTTTATAAGTATGTAATCTAATTACTAAACCCTACATCTAGGATCTATAACATATGATAATGCATACGTAAATCATAAAATAAATATTTTGGTATTGATCAAATTAATATCCTAGATCTAGAACAGTTCTAGATCTAAATCCTAGATCGCATCTAGGTGAGAGAAGAGATCAAATCTCTTACCTTCGCATGGGTCGAGAACTTCGCGGTTGACTTTTGTTATTGCCTTTGGAGCTGCATGCAAGATTTGGTGTGGTGCTCCCAAGCCTTGGGGGGCTACGGGAAGAGTCAGGGTGTTGGCTCTGAGACACTAGGATGGGTGTGTGTTCTAGGACTAGAATAGGAGTTGTCCTAGGGTGAAGGCAATGTGTAGCCCTGCATGGGCTTGAGGTTTTGGTCTGAGGACTTTAAGGAGGCTTGGTAGGTGCTCCAAAAACTTGGAACACAAGATGAAGCAAAGGACCAAAGTCAGAAGAATAATCAGCCAAGATAAGAGACTGACACATAGACAGGCTGACTCAGATATGTAATCGAGCCATCTCGAACTGAGATTGAGCTAACTCAGAGTGCAGTCGAGTCGGCTATCTCAGGCAGATAGAAGACAAGATTCGGATGAGACACAGTCGAGCTAGCTTGACTACTGACAAAACCAGCTCGATGGTGGCGAACAAAACTGGACGGAGTTTTCTGTTTGGGATTTTAAGACCTAGTCCAATAAGGTCTTAAGATGGCTAACACATATATGGATCGAGTTTAGATCCAGGAGATGAGAGCATGGAAGACATGGGTATACATAGGCTCAGTAAGTGCTTTCATGTATTGAGTTAGCCTTGGAGAGTTTTTCAGTTAGAATTTGGGTTTATTAGGATTCATGTGGTATAGAAAAAATCCTAAGGTATATAAACTTAGGTATTGTAATCTTTACAATAAAGTAAAATCAATATACAGCTTTTCTTTCTAACTCTTTTCTATCTTTTCTCTCTGATTTTAACACCAAGCCCTATGTGCCACCATCAACTTTTGCTCTTCTTCGTAATTCTAGATTAACACTCAGGTTCATGCAAGAGGTTGGATTACGATTGTGGTTCCAAGCAGTTGTAGGCATAATAATTGATATCAAATCTGTATCAATTATTTCAACACATGGTATCAAAGCTTGATTGAGCGTGAAGGAGGAAGAAGATCAAGTTTCAAAAGAGATCAGCAATGAGGTTCAGATTTAAGGTTTTCTTTAGACTTCGTAAGGAAGAAAGAGATCTAAGGGCTGCTGTCCACCATCCCTAATCAAGATAATTTTTCAGATCTACCTATTGGCTATTTTGATTTGGTTTGATCATAGAGAATAATGGATTTAAGATAGGATTTAAGAAGTTTGATGGAAAGAAGAGTTTCACGATGTGGAAGGTTAGGATGGAGGATCTGCTGATTCAGATGAGGTTGGATTCGATCTTGGAGGATAGGCTGGAGGAGATGATAGATAAGGAGTGAAAGTTCTTTGAGAAAAGGGCATATGCCATGATTAGAACTTGTCTAATAGATGAGGTGCTGTATAGTGCATTAGAGAAGAAGACACCCAAGGGTTTATGATCGAGATTACATCAGTCGTATATGAGAAAGATCATGTGCAACAAGTTGGTAATGAAGAAGCAACTGTATAGCCTTTAGATGCAAGAAGACGAGGATGTTATGGGACATATTTAGACTTTGACCAGATGAGCATGGACTTACTCAACATTAGGATGGAGCTCGAAGAGGATGACAAAAGTTTATTGCTGCTATGTTCGCTATCTAGGAGCTTCGATCCATTGGTAACTACACTGCTATATGGTAAGGAGATACTGGTGTACGAGGAGATCATATTAGTGCTAAGGTTCAACAAGCAGTGAGAACGGATGATAAAGTGAGAGGTCTTCTAGGAGGGTCTCATGGTGTTAAAGAGGTCCAGGCAAGGGAAGAAGATGGGGCAGTAAAAGGGCAGCAAGGAATCCAAGAAGTGCTTCAAGTGTGGTGAAGCAGGATACTTTAAGTGAGAATATCCGCTTTGAAAGAAGTGCAAGAGAGGAGAAAAGTCAGATTCCATCATTTCAATCATTGAAAGTGAAGAGTCAGATGAGCTCTTATGATTTCGGAGGAGCCTATAGCGTATAGTGTATCCAAGATAGTTTTGAAGGGATCCACAGAGTGCGGAGGATCTGAAGAAGTAGCGATGATGTTCGAGGTGCAGTGGTAGGCTCAGTAGTGCAGCATTGGATGGTTGGCCTCGAGGGACTTGGTTATAGAGTTAGCTTCTATTTCATCAGGGGACTTCAGTTTTAGATGAAGCATCGGGCAGAGGTGGTTTCACAAGTGAAAAGAGTTTTGATAGAAGTTCAGAGCAGAGGAGAGCAGTGTAGGAAGACCAATATCCTAGCACCAATGCCGGAGATGCATAGTTTCAGTTGTAGCAACACATGTGAAAGGATAGGCGTGTAGCTCTAAGAAGACCATGTCAGGGCATGTAGCAGGTGTCGGCATAGGATTATTGCAAATTTTCCATGAAAGTCCAACATAAATCATGCGGCTGCCAAGTAGAAAGGTATTTACAACTCTAAGGATGGTGCATAGGTGCAAGCCAAGGTCTTCAGTAATGGAGGTGGTCATCCTAAAGGCCTCAAAGGAATCTCAGCAGTCGAAGAAAGATGGCAGTGGCAAGATATGCACAAGTAGCTGTCAGGGAATGCAATGATAGCGAGATCATGTAAGAGAACATTGCCAAGTGTGCTAAGGCTTGGGCGTACCAAGGTGGAGATTATACGATTCGGTGTGATGCTCCCAAGTCTTGGGGGGCCATAGGAGGAGTTAGGATGTTGTCTCTAGAAGATCAGGATGGGTGTGATTCCTAGGGCTAGGATGGATATTGTCCTAAGGTTAAGATGGCATGTAGCTCTGTATGGGCTTGAGGTTCAGGTATGAAGACCTTGAGAGAGCTTGGTAGATGCTCCAAAAATCTGGGACACAAGGTGGAGCAAAGGACCAAAGTTAGGAGAATAATCAGCCAAGACAAGGGGCTGACACATAGGCAGGTTGGATCGGATACACAATCGAGCTGGCTTGGGCTAAGACTAAGTCGACTCGAGGTCCAGTCGAACCAGCTATCTCAGACAGACAGAAGATAGGATTCGAGCAGTTGAACTAGCTTAGCTACTAATAGAGCCGGCTCGTTGGTGGTGAACAGAACTAGATGGGATTTTCTATTTGGGGTCTTAAGGCCCGATTCAATAAGGTCTTAAGATGGCTATTACATGTATAGGTCGGATTTAGATCTAGAGGATGAAACAATAGGAGACATGGGTGTACATGGGCTTGGTGAGTGCTTTCATGTATTGGGTTAGCCTAGGAGAGTTTTTCAGCTAAAATTTTGGTTTATTAGGGTTCATGTGGTATAGCAGAAATTCTAAGATATATAAATCTAGGTATTGTAATCTTTACAATAGAGTAGAATCAATATACAACTTTTCTTCTAAACTCTCTTCTCTCTTTTCTCACTGATTCCAACACCAAGCCCTATGTGCCACCATTAACTTTTGCTCTTCTTCATAATTCTAGATTAACATCCAGATTTCTGCAAGAGATCGGATCTATGACTATGGTTCCGAGCAGCTGTAGGTATAATAATTGGTATCAAATCAGTACCGATTGTTCCATCACTGTACACACATCTAGCCTCTACAGAAAGTCCACATGAGACTGCAATACAAATCGAAGGAAGATCCGCTCGAAGTATTAGCTTTTCCTAGATCCCTCCGGATGGTTAATCTAAAAATTATTCTTTTGATCTTTTGGACACTCCAAGAGATGAAGAATAAGAGAAGGAATAAGAGAGAATTTCAACCCTTGGATCTTTCAAAAATCAAAAAATAAAACAAGAAAAAACACTCTAAGAGAAGATAGATCTTCTCTTTCAGGACATCAACGATTGATGTCCTGAAAATATCTCTATGTTAGGACAAGAGGAGATCTTCTCCTCTAGATTTTTTTCATATTTCTAGATCTAACATTATCAGATTTTTATCATAGAGAAATCCCATAAATAAATAGAGAAGAAAAATTCTCAAAGAAATCCTAAGAGATGACCTTTCTTCTCTTCTTCTTCTCTTATTAGGACATGATCAGATCATGTCCAAAAAGAACATCATGCCCCAACAACTTGGAGCACTTATCCCCATGCCCTATTCTTCTCTATCTCTTAGATTTTTATCACATAAAAATACATAAAGAAATAAGAAGGAAAGGTTAAAATGAAAACAACAAGAGAAGACAATCTTCTCTTATCTTTGTCACTTTAGGACATCAACATTTGATATCCAAAAGAAAGCTTCTTCCTCTAAGATAATTAGCACCTGTTGGTGCGCAATTTGGTTGACGCCGGAGTGAGCTGGAGTTGAGGGAGACGATGCCACTGTTAGCGACCTGCAAAATAAAGTTTTAATTGGAGCTTGGGGTGGTGGCTCCCGCAGGATCCTCCGACGGTCAAGTCAACTCTTTTGGCCAACAAAAATGGAGTGCTTAAGAAATTAAGGAGCAGAGCAATGGGAAGAAGAATGAGAGCTTATAGAAAATATATCTAAAGAATTTTTTTTATAGACGGAGCCTGTAACAAACTGATGGTGATATCTATAACCATCTGGTAGTGGATCGTTCAGGCCATGTGGAGTTTGTTATGGAGGGTAGAGTTCGCTGTCATGATGTGCTAGTCTGTTGGGATTTAGTAGTTGAAGTTCAAATGGAGTAGGCATTGGCAGTGAAGAGCTTCGAGTTACATCAGTTTCAAAGTAGTTCGGACTCCTTTAAGGTTGCCTGCTTGTATGTTGATTTGTATTAAATTGGTAACCAAATTCATGTGGATGACGAGATCCTTCTAGGTGATTGGGAGAAAGTCGACTGAAGGAAACTTGCTTGGTGACTGAAAGAAGCTCGTTCATAATAATTTCACCTGGAGGAGATCA
Organism: Cocos nucifera; assembly: GCA_006176705.1. Classification (NCBI taxonomy): domain Eukaryota; kingdom Viridiplantae; phylum Streptophyta; class Magnoliopsida; order Arecales; family Arecaceae; genus Cocos; species Cocos nucifera. The sequence continues at coordinate 148,717 of QRFJ01004264.1, read as the reverse complement.
CCTAGAAGGAGATCGGATGGAGGAACCCGACTGGAGGAGATCATCCAGAAGGAGGATGACTGACGAAGTTCATCCGATGAGAGTACAACTGAGAAGATTGTCCGAAAGAAGATCATCTAGAAGGAATCCGGGAGAAGATCATCTAGAAGAGTCCGAAAGAAATCCGACTATGGGTAGTTCAGAAGGAGATCCACTGGAGGAGGTCCGACTGGGGCATTACTGAGGGAGTCCAAAAGACTAGAGGAGATCGATCGAAAGGAGTTCGATTGGAAGGAGCCTATCTAGTGATCGGATGGAGATCGACCGACAAGAGCTTGGTTGGCGACTATGAATGACTATAATACTTTTGCGACTCAATCATTTTCTTAGAAGCTCTGCTACTTTCATGAATGCCCGAAGGTTAATAAAGTGGAGACAAGGCTCTTTCGCTCACGTATCAAAAGCTCTTGGTACGAGAATGAAGAGGTCCGCCACTTTTTGCATATCGCAGAAGTTCATCCAGGAAGGAGGACTTCTGTCGATTCGGTGTCAATCCAGTGTTGAACAATCCAGATGGATTCTGATAAGGAGAGAGTCTAGACTGCATTATGACCGATCACCTAACTGCTTTGAGAGCCGTCGCCACTGTTCAAGCTTGTTTGGGCAAGACCCACGAGGCCTTGGAGGTTCTCGAGTTATTGCATGAAGTTGGCCATGGTTGCTGTCACTGGATGAGGTTGCCCCAAGGTCCGAATCCTTTCCAAACTTTGGTAGGAAAGGGTTTATGCCTAACACAACCCCCCTACTCTTGATTTCGAATTTCAAAAGAAGGGAGTAAAGGAATGCAAGTGCTGAAGTCTTTTTTCCACCTTTCACACCCTTTATAGAGAAAGTCTTAGCTCTATCTTCGTTGACATTGAAGCTTCGTTAATACAATTTGACTTGAAAAGATGAATTTTTGAAACTCCCACCGAAATGCTGCCCAAGGTGCAGTGCAATAAAGATTTTGGCCATTGCTACTCTCCTATCATGATGAGGGATACATGTGTCGGCCTAAATTTGGTCAGTGGAGATCTGCAATCATGACCATTTTGAACTCTTTCAGCTATTTAAACTCATCTTCCTTTCTTGAGATTTCATTTCGCCCAGGTCTCCTCTCTCTTCCTCTGGTCTCCCTCTACCTTCTACTCTATAGCACCGGTGTCTTCCATCGTCTCCTTCGATTTTTGGGGGATTCTCTTCTTCATTTTTCATCGAGCTTGCTGCCTCTCCATTCTTTTCCATCAATTTAGGTCAGTTCTTGAACCCTTCTTTTTGATCATTCATGTCTTTTAGCATCTCTATCCATTCGGTTTCTTTGAGTGAGTCTCAAATTTTATTTTTTTTGATTTTTTGGGAATTTTCTCCACTTTGGTTTAATCCTCATATCCTCTGAAGAATTTTGATCAACTGGTTCTAAAAGTTCGGCTCATTTGGCTTCAACGGATCCTCCCCACAAGGACCCTGAACTTGTAGAAGTATCTTGGCCATCCTTCATCCCTGATACCATCCCATGCAAACTTTGGCCTAAAGACTTTTCACTGATTAGGATCCAGTTCAGAATCCCTTCTGATTGCAAACTTTAACTCCCGAGTCCTAGCGATCGAGCTTGCTCTCCTCCTCCTGGCTAGACTTGTTTATATATTGAAACCCTTCAGGCAGTACTTCGACTATCGATACCTTCCTTCATAATCAATTTGTTTAAGTTCTTAAATATTTTTTTTATCGCCATGGCACCAAACTCATTCAGGTTCATCATAGGATTTCTCTCCTTGTGCATTATGGCTGGTGTCCGACCTTCCATCTCCTTATTTTGCAACTTTTTCACCTTCAAACATCACCCGACTGCTAAAGATTGGTGGTATGTGTCTCCCCATTTGGTAAGAAAGGGTTACTTAAGGGTGCCCCTTCTTTCATTCATAACTGAAAGGAGAGATTCTTTTTCATCTCGTGTCCTTCTTTAGAGCTAGGACTTTCTTTCTAGGGCGACATAAGGGATTCAATCCATCGAGCTCCCAAACTTAAGAAAGAGGATCGAAACTTGGCCAATAAGCTAAAGAACTATCAAGCTCCTCCAATCTCTAGGTTGCTAGATGATCAGAGCTTATTTAGCTTCAGTCTTAGTCCTCTCAATCCAATAGGTAGTTCTTTGTGGCCTACTAATTGTGTATGGTCTCTTTTTTTCTTCTGACTTTGATTTTCTTCTATAGAAATAACTTCTGAGGAGCGGAATCACCTGGCCAAGGGGATTAAGTCTCTCAAAAGGAAGGGCAGCTCCATCGGAGAAATATCGAAGAAGGCTCACACTGATAAGCTGATCCCGACCATATCGATTCAGGAGCCCCCATCCCAAAGTCTGATGTGGCAGCAGCAACTCCAACCTTGCCTCAAGAGGATGCTGCCCCTGCATTTCCTAAACAATGCGAGGTCATTGAGAAGAAGAAAAAGAAAAAGGATGTGGTCAGAAAGAGGGTAAGGAGGATGGCCGAAAACTCAAGTGGTGAAAGCTCTGATCAGAAGCGAGCTTCCTTGGATGATCGGAAGGTTGTCCAATCTCTGATAAAGGGTAGCATCCTCCCGCACATTACTGATAAAATGGATGGGACAAAGGATACAGAAAGATTTGACGAGTCCTTCGCTGCCTTCCTTGAGGTAATTAATACCTCAAACTTGATCGAATGCGGGATATAGTCCCAGAGTTCTGAATTAATTTCCTTCTATACTGTAGTTGGGGCATTACTTGTTTTCCTATTCAAAGATAGCAGATCTCCATCATGTCAAGGCCTCCAAGTTCCTTCGGGAGGCTCAAGCGGAGATCAAGATGGTTCAAGCCGAGGTCGACCATTTGAAGATGGCCTCGAAGGCACAAACTGCAGAGGTCGATCGCCTTCGAGAGGTGTTGAGGAGAGAAGAGGAGGCTTCTATGGAGCTGAGGGTAGCCTTGACTCTCTTAGAGGATAAAAGGAAGAAGGCTGAAGAGGAGGTTGGCATTGTGAGGGAGCGGGCTGTCGAGGCCTTCAAGTCCTCCAAAGCAATGAAAGACATCAAGATTGTCTTCACCTTGGAAGATTTTCTAGAGGGATTTAAGATATGCATGAGGAGGGTCATAAAGAACTTTTCCAAAATAAATCTCGACCTTCTGACAGACGAGCCTAGCGATGAAGCCAATCCTTCTAATGCTGGTGCCACCTCTCCTGCCACCAAACCTCCCCCTGAAGCTCCAGAACCTACAGCCAAACCTGAGGCCATAAGAAATGCACCGACCTTGCCTACTTCTAAATCGACCAAGATCTAAAATTTTTGGTTACTTGTACTTTTTCCTCTTTCTTTTTTTTGTATACTCAAACTTTTTGAGAAATGAAAATGAACTTCTTTCCTCTTTGCATTTGTGCTGTGGTAAATGTTATTCAGAGTCTCTTTAGTAATCGGGGTCAAGGCCCATCATCTCCGACTAAAGCCGAGCCCTTGCTCCATGGGATCCCTCTAAAATCCATAGTCAAGAATTTGAAGAGGAAAATTCATCATCTTAAAAAAAGGCTGAAGAAGATGGAGGACGAGCTCCAAAAATTCAAGAAGAATGCTTTTGAGGCGACGATTGAAGTCACTCGCCTCTACAAGTTATATATGAAGGATTCCATGAGCTTCAGCATCAAGAAGGACAACTTCGAGAGAGAGTTGGTCGAACTCAAAAAAAATGCCAGTGATAAATCTTGGGCATTAACTATGAAGATTAGGTCCCTCAAAGTTGAGCTCAAGATGGCAAAAGAGAAGATTCAGCTATTGAAGGGGAGTTCACCATGGTCTTCTAATAAAGCCTGGTATGATTGGGATTGATCCTAAAGGTTTTCTGCACTTCAGAAGTGGCTGTCTGATGCTGAGTTTGCCTATGAGGCCTACTGGGTGGGCTAGTGTGATAGGATATCCAAACTCAAGTAGCAGCTCTGAGCTACTAATAGTGAAGTGGCTCAGCTTCTGCAGCGGCTCACCGATAGCCATCAATTTGGCACTAGCAGGGAATTGGAGGAGATTGCTTCTTTGAATAGGATCATTGGCAAACTCTTAGAATCAATCGAAATTGAGAAAGCTGAAGTTCAATAATTGAAGCTTCAGTTGGTTTGTGAATAGCAAGTCATCAAAGATGTTGAAGCCGAATTAGAGGTTCTGAGAAAGAGGCTGCGAGCATCAGAAGAAAATTATCAAAGGACTGTCAGAATATTCTGCGATAACCTAATGAGGAGGAAGGAGCTCGAAGAAGAAATTGCTAGTCTAAAAGAATCTATAGTGATGGCCAGCAATTCAAAATCTGAGGAATCAGATCCCTTTTAGAACTTCAGCTTTTTCATTCTTATCTTTGTAGCTGGTCTTGCAGATCTTTATTTTGTACCTAATTTTGATTTGATAAAATGATATCTTTCTTCATTTTTACTTTATGTGAGTTGAATACCTATTGATATCTCTGGTTTCCTTCTCTCCCCCTCTTCTTCTTCTTCCTTTTTTTTTCTTTTCTTTTTTTTTGGGGTGGTCTCGTGGACCTCGGCCTTCTAATGTACCTTGATTTTAGTAAAAAAATGCTTTCTTTAATCATCTTTTTCACTTTCCTTGGATTATTTTGATGTCCCTTGGTTTCTCTATTTTCTCCACATTATTTTCTGTTGGAATGGTTGTTGAAGATTGACTTTTCTCCTATCTTTTTATAACCAGAGATCTTTATCTATGCTCGATTGAGGTTATCCTTCTATTTTCAACTTAATTGATTTTCCTTGGTCCCCTTGTCATGATGAGGTCCTCCCCTACTCTTGACGAGGTCGGCCTTTATTCTACCTCCCCCATTAGGATGCGGTCCTCCTCCTGTTCCTAACAGGGTAGATTTCTACTTTTGCTAAGGTAGAGTCTTCCTCCCATCTTGGTTAACTAGAGGTCTTTATTTGCATCGGGATAAGATTTTCCTCCTATTCCCATCGGCACGATAGGAGCTTGATAGGGCTATTGATAGGGGTCTCTCCCCTCTTTCGATTTTAAATAACTGAAGATCTTTATTTTGCTCAAGTTAGGATGAGGTTCTCCTTCTATTCCTAATAGGACTGAAGGGGTGCATAAGGGCCGTTGAAAGAGCCTCTCCCCTCATCTCGTCTTAGATTAATGAGGTCTTTGCTTTGCTCAAGTTAGGATGAGGTTCTCCTTCTATTCCTAACAAAGCTATAGGGGTATATAAGGACCGTTGGAAGGGCCTCTTTCCTGATCTCATCTTAGATTAACGAGGTCTTTGCTTTGCTCAAGTTAGGATGAGGTTCTACTCATATTCCTAATAGGACTATAGGGACATATAAGGACTTTTGGAAGGGTCTCTCTTCTCATCTCATCTTAGATTAGTAAGGTCTTTGCTTTGCTCAAGTTAGCATGAGGTTTTCCTCCCATTCCTAACAGGACTGTAGGGACACATAAGGGCCATTGGAAGGGTCTCTCCTCTCATCTTATCTTAGATTGCTCAAGTTAGGATAAGATTCTCCTCCTATTCCTAACAAGACTATAGGGGCACATAAGGGCCGTTGGAAGAGCCTCTCCCCTCATCTCATCTTAGATTAACGAGGTCTTCTCTTTGTTTTCAAACGAAGTTTGGTTGAGTTATTTTCTATCATTATATAATTTTACACCAAGAGATAGAGATATTGGAAAGAAAAAATTTTATTAAAGTATGATTATTGATAATACATTTGCAAGTTCTCTGAATTCCAGGGTTGCGGAAGTGTCGCCCCTCCGAGCTCCTTCCAATAATAAGTTTCGGGCTGGATGACCTCTTTGACTTTATATGGGCCTTCTCAATTCGGTGCAAGCTTTTCTTGGTTCTGAGGTTGTGAAACAGCCGCTCGCCGAAGTACCAAGTCTTCCACTTTAAATACTTTATGTCTGACCTTTGAGTTATGATAGCGAGCTACTTTCTATTTGTAGGCTGCCATCCGAACCTAAGCTTCTTTCCTCTTTTCTTCTAATAGGTCGAGGTTAGCCCTAAGATCTTGTGAGTTTTGCTGCTCATTAAATGCCACAACTCATGCTGACGAAAGTTTGAGTTTTATTAGGATGACTGCCTCTATTTTGAAGGTCAAGACGAACGGAGTCTCCCCGGTTGGCAATCTTTGGATAGTTCCGTATGCCCACAGTACATGATAGAGCTCATCTATCCAAGTTTTCTTTGCTTTCTCAAGTCTTTTCTTGATACCTTGAAGCAGGATTCTGTTGGTTACCTCGGCCTCATCGTTTGTCAGTGGATGATCCACTGATGTAAAATTGTGAGAAATATTCAAGTCCTTACAGAACTCGACAAATTTTGCTCTAGTAAATTACCATCCATTATCTGTTATGAGGGTTCGGAGTAAGCCAAATCTACAAACAATGGACTTTCAGATGAAGTCCTGCACTTTAGCTTTAGTAATTTTTGCCAGAGGTTTGGCTTCGACCCATTTTGTAAAGTAATCAATCGCCACCAGGAGGAATTTTTGTTTTTCGGATGCCATGGAAAAGGGCCCGAGTATGTCCATTCCCCACTACGCAAATGGCCATGGGATGCTCGGGGGGTAAGCTCAGATACTGGTTGTCTTTGAATGTTTGCATTTCTTTGGCATCGATCACACTTCTTAACATACTCAATAGAATCATTGTACATTGTCGGCTAATAGTAATCCTACCGAAGTATCTTATGAGATAAGGACCAAGCCCCTAAATGACTCTCATAGATTCCTTCATGCACTTTCCATAATGCAAAGTTAGCTTTGGAGGATTGGAGACATTTTAAGAGTGGCAATGAATATGATCTTTTGTATAACTTGCCTTCATAGAGAACATACCGAGAGGCCTAATTCCATAATTTTCGAGCTTCTTTTGGGTCATGAGGCAGAACTCCATCTTTGAGATAATTGAGCAGTGGGTCAATCCAACTCGGTTTATACTCAACCTGCATCACAAACTATGGATCTTCCAAACTCGAGTATTTCAAGACTTCAAAGAAGACTCCCTTAGGCAGTTCGGCTGGAGCTAGTATGGCCAGTGTAGAGAGAAGGACAGTCCTGACATTTTCTATTCTTGGAATCTATGGAATGCTAAAGCTGCTAAAGGCTGGAGTTAAGTTCTTTACTTTTTTGAGATATTTTATCATGCTTCCTTCCCAAGCTTCATAATTACCACTAACTTGTCTGACCACTAGTTGAGAATCACTATAAGCTTGTAGTCGATCCACTTTTAGCTCTTTGGCTATTCTTAATCCTACTATTAGAGCTTCATATTCGGCTCCATTGTTAGTTGCAGGAAACTCAAAGCACAGCATATATTCGATAATGACTTCTTTCGAGTTTACCAAGATCAACCTAGCGTCTGCGCCCGAAGCATTGGATGAGCCATCCCCATACAAGGCCCAGAAGCCTTCAGGAAGATTGATACTTTCTTCATTGGAGCTTGGCTATAGCCATGGAATGCTGACTGCATTCTATTCAAGTTCAGCCTCATTCGGGATAGTGGATTCCACTACAAAATCTACTAGTATTTGAGCTTTGATTGACAGCCAAGATTGAAAGTTGATGTCAAATTCTGTAAGTTTAATTATCCATTTTATAATTTTTTCGGAGGCATCTGCTCGATGAAGAACTATCTTGATTGGTTGATCAGTGAGGAAGATTATGGTGTATCCCTGGAAGTAAGGTCAAAGTCTCCGGGCTACAATTAGTAGAGCATAAGTTAGTTTTTCTAACTTAGTATACTTGGTCTCGACGTCCCTTAAGACTCGGCTTATATAGTAGATCGACCACTGTACTTTCACCTCTTCCTTGACTAGAACTGCTGTAAGGGCTGTCGGAGAGACCGCCAGGTATAAAAATAATTCTTCTCCAAATTTGGACTTGGCTAGTAGGAGAGGTGAGCCAAGATAGCTTTTGAGTTCTTCAAATGTCCGTTGATATTAGTGTCCCAGCGGAAGTTCCTAGGCTATTTGTGGACTCGAAAGAAGGGCATATATCACTCGATCGACTTTGAGACAAAGTGGTTCAAGGCCGCCACCTTTTCGATTAGGCGTTGAACTTTTTTTATCGATTTTGGAGCGGTCATCTCTTGGATGGCCCAAATTTTCTCTAGATTTGCCTTAATTCTACACCTCGACATCATGAACTCCAAGAATTTTTTCGAAGTTACACCAAAGGCACATTTGGTAGGATTTAACTTCATCTTGTACTTTTAGAGAGTGCTAAAGGTCTCTTCAAGATCAGCTATGTGATTTGCTGAAGCTCGACTCTTGACAAGCATGTCATCTATATATACCTCCATGTTGCGATCGACTACTACTTGAAAATCTTATTGACCAGGCGCTGGTATGTTGCTCCTACATTTTTGAGTCTAAAAGACATGATCCTATAACAATAGAGACCATGACCAGTAATAAAAGTAGTATTTTCCTCATCCTTAGTGCCATTCAAATTTGGTTATAGTCGAAAAAGACATCCATGAAAGTGAGGAGTTTGTGGTCTGAGGTTGCATCCATCAGTTGATCGATTCTAGGTAGGGGTAGCTATCTTTTAGATAGGCCTTATTCAACTTTTTGAAGTCTATGCATATCCTCCACCTGTCATTTGCCTTCTTGACAAGGACTACATTCGAAACCTAGCTTGGATAGGAGACTTTGTGGATGAATCTGGCATTGAAGAGCTTGTCAACTTCTTCTGTAATTACCTTTTATTTCTTCGGAGCATGGCTGCACACCTTTTCCTTTACCAACTAATACTTGAGATCAATAGCTAGATGATGTTCCATAACTTCGGCATCAATTTCTGACATGTTCGTGGGAATCCAAGCAAAGACATCTACATTTTTCTGCAGGAATTCGACGAGTTGCTCTAGTGCATTTACCTCCAAATTAGAGCCGATCTGTACCGTGTGCTCTTTATTTTTATCATTTAGAGGGACTGAGATAAGATCTTCCATTGGTTCTTCCCTTTCTTCCACGAGGTCGTCCCGAACGTCCAACCCATCGATTAGGCAAGGGTCGGACTGCTCATCCTTTTGTAGGATAATTGAATAGCAATGCCTTGCCAGAGCTTGATCTCCTCTAACTTTTTCAATCCCATAACTTATTGAAAACTTTATTTTTAAATAATAGATCGACACTACTGCCTGAAGTGCATTTAGACCAGATCGATCGAGGATAGCATTGTAAGTAGATGGAGCTTTTACCATCAGAAAATCTACTTGCACCCTGGATTGCTTTGGATATCATCCTACAGCCATACTCAGAGTTATTACACCCTCAACTAACACTACATCTCTAGTGAAGCCAACCAATGGAGAATTCATTGGTCTAAATCAGTTATTGGGTATAAACATTTGGGAGAAAGCATCATAGTACAAGACATCGATCGAACTTCCATTACCGATAAGAATGCAGTGTACATCATAATCTGCTATGTTTAAAGTAATTACAACCACGTCATTGTGCAGAAACTAAACTCCTTGCACATTTTCTTTAGTGAAAGCAACGAGCTCCTTAGTTCTTCGCCTTTTAGTCAGTCCCTCAGACCCGCCGGCCTCCTCCTGCCGAAGTCCCTCAGAGATGGTATTAATGATGTCGAGAGGTGGCCTATCTCCTGGCTGCTCCTCCCTTCTCGATGGTTTTAGTTGTGGCAACGCCCTTGGCCGATCTTCCCTTGCCTCGGGTCGGCATCGCAGAAATCGGTCCAGCCAACCTCACCTGATAAGCTCCTCGATCTTGTCTTAGAGCTGAATGCATTTCTCAGTATCGTGACTATGATCACGATGGTAAAGACAATACTTATTTGGATTGCACTTGCTAGGATGAATGTGCATCCTCTCTGGCCTCAGTAGCTGCTCCTTGATCTCCATCAGTACTTAAGTTTTTGGAGCATTGAGGGAGGCATAGTTATGGAACCTTCTAAGGGGAGAACTTCTTCGCACGCTTCTATCAGGGCTTCTTTGATGATGAGCTCGAGAGAAAGTTTGGGCTCGCTTGTGCTCAAGAGGAGTCCGCGATGCGATCGAACTTTATTCAGCCTTTCCTCAATCGTGGGCTTGCTAGATTCGCCCACCTACTGCTCTCTCGCATTTTTCTCATCCTTCAACTTGAAGGCTTCTTCAACTTGAGCATAGCCTTCTGTCTGAGCTAGTAAATCAGCAAAATCCCTAAGGTACTTCTTTTTCAGGAAGAATAATAGGTCATTCTTCTTAAGGCTGCCCTTTAAGGTAGCCATGGCAATAGATTGGTCTAAGTTTCGGACCTCTAATGCAGCGGCATTGAAGCGGTTGACATAAGCCCGGATGGACTCTCCTTTCTACTGCTTTATGTTGATAAGAAAGTCCGAACCTCGCCTGGGACATCGTCTACTGATAAAATAAGCCATAAACTAATGGCTCATTTGGTCGAAGAAAAGATCATGCTCGGCTTCAATGTTGAGTACCAGTTTCTTACCGCTTCCTTCATAGTAGATGAAAAAGCTTGGCATAAGATGGCATCTGGTGCATCATGGAGCAGCATCTGTTAGATATGTGTGCCCTAGAAGCCAAAATTGATTGATACTTGTAATACACATCTAAGGGTAAAATTATAATTTTAACTATAAATAATAAAATGGGTTATTTTCTATCATAGTGTGTATTTAAAAGTATCTGTGATACATCCCTTGAGTTAATGGTAATGATAGTTCATATTTTTAAGAGTTGAAAATTTAAGACATGAATTTTCATTATTAACTCATAAAATGCTTTCGATCGTAGGATCGTTATAAGGATGGTGATTGATCCGGAAGGTTGGTGCACAATCACTTTTTTAGGATAGATGAGTCTTGAGTCTATGGTGTAGAGACACCGAAGCGAGAGTACAAATACTCATTAGAGAACGAGGGTACTGAGCGTGACCACCTCGAGCAGTCATGAGGAAGTCTACCTTCTCGTCGATGACTGACTCGAAGCTGTAGTGGTGTGTTTGGTTCTTTGACCTGAGGTGCATCGATAGTTCACCTTGAGGGTGTTATAGTTTGACTACACCATAACTCAATCTTCTAGCCATTCGGAATCCTGAGGTGTATGTTGGCTATAGCATGTTCATTGTAGGAATTGGATTGCATCAATAGGATATCTATCTACCTCGGTAGATGAGGAGCAGCCATATGATGATCATGATAGTCAAGTCCATAAGCCCATGGCCATGGTGGAGTGAAATAATAGAAAGAGTTTCTATTAGAGTTTTCACATTAGACTTGAATCGAATGATTAATTCATATGACGAAAATTAGGTTTTAACAAGATCTCCTTAACCCTAATCTGATCGAGGCTCAAGATAGAGGAACTTAATCACACAAGTAACTGCATCGAGAGATTCATTTTTAATTTTGATGGATTGACACCATATGCTGCTAGGTGTCACTAGTAGATTTTGGGAGTAATTAGAAAAATTTGGATGATCGATCATACTAGTTGTTCAAATCAGAAAAGTTCTGATCCATCGGAAAGTATTTCGATGATGTCGATGATAGAGATCGCGACGTATTCCATTACTATACAAAACTGAACCTAACTGGATCACACAAATATATATTTGAATCTAGAAATCATCAATTGGACTAATCCAATTCAGTTGATTTGAATAAGATTCAATTAGGTTCAAGAAAATCATGCTAGCACACGATTAAGCCTAATGTTCTCCTTCAACAATCATTAAAGCTTGTGTCGACTGAGCCAAATATGTTTGGGCTCACTCAGAAATCTTTACATAGTCTGACTGGAGCTTATCAAAGTAAGAAAAGAATTGTCTAAATTTATGAGATAAATTTAAGACAACACCTGCTATTTTTCATCACCTGCTAAATCTTATCCTTTGACTTTGGTCAAATGTTGACCTTTGACACTTAGACATCTGCGCATGTGTCATGCACCCATAGGAGAGAAGATAGGGCTTTGTCCCCTATCTAAAAGGTAGAAAGGAAGGGGGTGCATACCTAAGGAGGCGTGCGCCCCATGAGGATGACGTCTGGAGTCCCATATAGATGGGAATCTAGGTTGCTTCATGCTTTCAACTTGTGTGGTGCCAAAGAGTCCTCTTTGACCAGTCTTGACACCACCTAAGGAGGTTTGTGAGGGACTCTAATCTGATTAGATCATATTATGTCATCCCATTAGTCAGATTTAGATCTGATTGCACAAAGAGCTATGATTGGTCGGGATGATGTGGCACTGCATGGCGCAGCAGGGTTTATATAAATCCTATTTGCACCTAGGATTGAGTGGTTCTGCCCCTTGCCCATGCCACAAAGTTTCTCTCCTTCCCTCTCCATGCCATCTTCAGGTCCTCTATCTGCTCTCCACGTCCAAGAGGATTTGTGCTCGAGTTTGGTGCGATCCAAGCAATAGAAAGGCGATAGGAAAGGAAGAAGACAACATTGCTGCAAGAGACAATAGCTGATCTTCAAAAGGCATTTTGAAGATCTTCAAGATCAGATTCAGATCTAATTTTTGAAGGATAGATTGAGAAGGAGAAGATCTCTAGATTCAGTTCGAGTGGATACTGGTAAAGGCTATGCACTTGCATGGCTATATCCAGAATTTTAGGCAAACATCAGGATCATCATAGGGTAATAGGATTACCCATAATAAATGTATAATTAAATTATATTTTATTTTATTTTATCAGATTAATAATATTAGATCTAAAGAGTTTTAGATCTAATTTGCATCTAAGAAAAAAGTTTTTAAAATATTTCTCTTGATCAAATCAGATCAGAACGAACTTGACCTGGGAAACAGGATTTTTCCCTTCAATTAGTATCAGAGCTAGGTTCCATGATTAATTAGATCTAATTTTAATATAATTTTGGTTTGATAATTAGATGATTTTAGATATCACATTAGATATGATTTGATCTAAAATCAGAAATTAAGAAAATTAAATAATCTAGATCTAAGATGTATAAGATGCATGACTAGACTAGGAATAGAATTATTCTATGTATAGTTTAGGATGATCATAATTTTAATTTGATTAATTATAATTTTTAAATTTATTTATTTATTATTTTTTGATATTATAAATATTATAATTAGATATAAAAAATAGAAAATAAATTTATTTAATTTTATTCATATGAGATATGATAGATGCATGTTTAGACTAGTTATAGAATAGTTCTACAAAGTTGTCTTGAATAAATTTAATTTGATATGATCAAATTTAAATTTTATTTTTTAGATATTTATGAGATAATTTAGATCTAAAAACATGCATGATATGATACATGAGATGTATGCAAAATATGTTTTTAAGTTAGATAAATTTTATATATGTGATATAAATATAGATCTAACTAGTTTTATAGATTCATCATATTTCTAATTAAGACGTTCCCCTTGGCCGTCCGATCATAAGAATAAAGAAGAGTTTAAAGGCTCTCTCCTTCCATTCGATAGGGTGTTCTTATGATGTATAGGGGTGCTGCATGTTCATCCTTAATCAAAAATCAAAAACTTAATTTCTGCAAAATCCTAAATCCTCAAATCCTAGGATTTTATTTACATATTTTATTTATGAATCCTAAACTTAATTAAGAATTAAGATTATAAAATATATTAGATCAAAAATTAAAAATTTTTAGATCTAAGACATATTCATAAAATTGGGTTCGGACTTGGGTAGCTCAATTAGGTCTAGCGGTTGATCAAACTGAATCAAGAGATGGTTAGATAGGATCAAGAGTGCTTAAATTGACCAGCCTAATAGGATTAAGTATGGGTCAAGGTCGAGTCACTTGAGTGATCGATCAAGTTAAGACCTAATTAGGCTTAGTGGTTAGAGTCTGGATTGTAGGCTAACCCCATTGGTTCTGGCGTAATAATTTGGTGTCTAAGATAAGTTTGATAGATACGACCGACTGGTTTTTAATTGGAAGCTACTCGACTCGAATGCATTCTTATGGAGTTAATGGCATATCCCTTCCATCGGTCTCACTTACCTGACCATATTTATTGGCTCAATCCTGATCTAAGGTGGCTAATAATCCGAGCTAACCCATACCACTAGGTTAGTTATAATGGTTATGACTATGTCATGTCAAGTTTAAAGAGACCTAAATCAAATCTCCCTAAGAAAAGATTAAGTCTAAGGTTTTCCACGATTGTAGATATGTGGGCCCTTCTCAGGGTTAATTATTCTCGACTGATCATAGGGGTTTAGTTGCATCGAAAAGATGCAACCATGTCTATTAGGCATTGGATGCTACCGACTGGAGAATGGATTGGGCTCAATATTCTAGATATGATGAGAGACCCAATCAGGAATCCAATCTATGCAAATGGTGGATCTGACTTAACTAAGGAGTGGATCAATATTTCGGGCATGGTGAGATTCATGAATTAGAGACCTAGCATGGGTGCACCATGATTAGAGAATCATTGGATAAGAGTTATTCACTAATTGGCTAACTCATTACTAATAACTGTTAGGTGAGGTGATGAGTCAGTTGGTGGGACTGCACCATCTACTAGAAATCATTAATCATGAAGATTTTTGCATCTCTATAGAGGGAGTGTAGGGATCCAAAAAAATAGTGGGAGCTAATTTGTTTAAATATCAAATTGCTAAACAAATTGGTCAAGTCTTAATTACAAAATCTAACTAGAAACTTTGACTTTCTATAGGAAAAAGAAAAATGTCTGCATCCAACCCATTAGGTCGTATCCTAGACACCCATAGACTAACCGAACCTAATTATAAGGATTGGCTTTGAAACTTCAAAATTATTTTGGATTCTGAGAAGTTAACTCATGTATTGGACCAAGATCCCCCCACCTTACCAGCCCGTCTGTCCGCTGAACAGAGAGCATCTCTTGTTAAATGGATAAATGAAGATAACAAGGTCAGATACTACATATTGGGCTCGATGTTTGATGAGCTTCAGCACCAATATGAAGATATCAAGACTGCCCACCAAATGTTGGCTCACCTGCATGAGTTATTTGGTGAACAGAGTCGTGCAGCCAAATATCAGGTCACTAAATGACTGATTAAGGCTAAAATGCATGTTGGACAGTCAGTCCAAGATCATTGTCTAATGATGATCAAGGACTTGGAAGAGCTTGAGAAGCTCAGAGTGAAGTTAGACCAGAATTTATTGAATGATATAATTCTACAATCCTTGAATGATGCATATGGATAGTTCATCATGAACTACCATATGCATAAACTTTAGAATACTCTAACCGAGCTTATGAATATGATGGTTACTGTTGAGCTTTCTATGAAAGATTCTAAAGGCTCAGTACTTGCTATGGAACGGACTTCTTTCAAGAGAAAGTCTTTTAGAAAGAAGAAGAAGTCTGTGAAAAGGTAGAAGATGGAAGGTGGAAAGAAAAAGAAGGTAGAGCTGAAGAAAAAGGCCACTGACAAAGGAAAGTGTTTCCATTGTAATACTAATGGTCACTGAAAGCGGAACTATCCTACATACCTGGTCACCCTAAAGAATAAGAAGGAGACAGGTCCTTCTGGAGGTATGCTTGTTATTGAATCTAACCTTACAATTTTTTCTGCATCTAGTTGGGTGCTTGACTTTGGTTCTAGTGCTCATTTGTGCACTTTTATGTAGGGTCTTGAGGATAGCAGGAGACTGAAGGATGGTGAGATGATCCTACATATCGAAAATAGAGCAAGGATTGTTGCTGTGGCCGTGAAAACCTACCCTCTTCGACTACCATCTGGCTTAGATATAGTACTTAGGGATTATTATTATGTGCCTATCGTAAGCAGAAATTTGATTTCTATTTCATGTTTAGCACAAGAAGGCTATGTAATTAGTTTTTTTAAGGATCATTATAATATTCTTTATGAAAGAAATAAAATTATAAGTGGTTTCCTTATTAACGGTCTCTACCATTTACATATTGATGTATTTATCTTTAGTATCGAGCAAAATGTGAATGCCATAAGATCAAAATGACCCAAGAATAGTCCAAATGATAGGTATCTATGGCACCTAAGACTAGATCATATAGCAAAAGATAGGGTTAACAAATTGAAGAAAATCGGACTATTGAGTCCATTAACTTTCGAGTCATATTCAATTTGTGAATCATGTCTTCATAGCAAAATGACTAAGCTCTCTTTTGCAAGACATGGGGAAAGGGCCACGGATCTACTTGCCATAGTACATACTGATGTGTGCGGCCCATTTGATGTGTCGACTAGAGGCAACTTTATCTACTTCATAACCTTTACCGATGATTTATCTCGGTATGGGTACATGTATCTTATGAGATACAAGTCTGAAGTCTTTGAAAAATTTAAGGAATTCAGACATGAAGTCGAAAAGCAAACTGAAAAATCCATTAAGATTCTTCGATCAGATCGAGGAGGTGAATACCTTAGTTGGGAATTCCTAGACTATCTCAAGCAAAATGGCATAGTCTCTCAATGGACTCCATCTGAAATATCTTAACTCAACGAGGTTCCAGAATGAAGAAATCAGATCCTATTAAATATGGTCTGATCCATGATGAGCTTCATAGACCTCCCTGATTTTTTTCCGAGATATAGTCTGTTAACCATAATATATTTACTGAATAGGATTTCTTCTATGGTATTGGGATATGTCATGATCTCTATCATCGACATCATCGAAACTCCTTTCGATAGATCAGAACTCTTCTAATTTGAACAGCTAGAATGATCGATCATCTAAATCATTCTAATTGCTCCCAAATTCCACCAATGATACCTAGCAGTATATGGTGGCAACCCATCAGAGCTGAATGCGAACCTCTTGGTGCAGCTACCTGTGTGATTAAGTTCTTCTATCTTGAGCTCCGATCAGATTAGGGTTAAGGTGAACTCGTCAAACCCTAGTTTCTGTCATATGATGTAATCATTCGATTCAGATCCGATATGAAAAGCTAAATAGAAATTCTTTCTATTATTTCACTCTGCCATGGCCATAGACTTTTGGACTTGATTCTTATGATCATCATAGGGCTGCTCCTCTACCACCGAGGTAGATAGATTCCATCTTGATGCTATCCAGTTCCTATAATGAACATGCTATAGCCAACATATACCTCAGGATTTTGAATGGCTAGGAGATCGAGTAATGGTGTAGTCAAACTATAACACCCTCAAGGTAAACTACCGATGCATCTCAGGTCAAAGAATCAGACACACTACTGCAACATCGAGTCAGTCATTGATGAGAAGGTAGACTCCCTAATGACTACTCGAGATGGTCACGCTCAGTGCCCTCGTTCTCTAACGAGTACCTATACTCTCGCTTCGGTGTCTTCATACCGTAGACTCAAGACTCATCTGCTAAAGAGAAGCGATTATACACCAATCTTCCGGATCAATCACCATCCTCGTGATGATCCTATGGTCGGAAGCATTTTATGAGTTAATAATAATTATTCATGTCTTAAATTTTCAACTCTTAAAAATATGAATTATCATTACCATTAACTCAAAGGATGTATCACAGACACTAAATACATATATGTGATAGAAAATAACCCATTTTATTGATATTAGTCAAAATTATAATTTTGCCCCTAGAAGTGCATTACAAGTGTCAGCCAATTCTGGCTTCTAGGGCACATATATCTAACATGAGTACTATTTTAAGATTTCTCAACCAGTCAACATAATTTTGACCAGTCAATTTATTTGAATCCAAAATTGAATATAATAAAAGTGAAGAAGCCATTTAATCTACATAATAAAGAACAATACATGCAGACAATTCATGATGACAAACATAATTAAATTAGGACTTTAATTTAATTATATCTCCCACTAAAAATCATAACCCTCTTATTGATTTTCTTAGTGAGAATAAGATCCTAATTTCTTATAAAAAGTCTTATGGTTGCACAACAAACTTGTTATAAGTTCAAAGGTAGGAAACTCTTTCCAATTGCATTTTATGCAACTCTCAAAAAACTTTTGCCTCTAAAACATTAAAAGCCTTGTGTTAACACAACAAACTTTAATATTTTAGTTTAAGTAGAACCCTTCATTTCTATACAATCATAATGAAATATAACTATTTTTGTGGTTACACAACAAAATAGTATATTCAAAATGCTATAAGCATCTTAATGCACTAGATTAATATTATATCATTCCTCATAATAGATCTTTTATTTACACAACAGAACTAATATGGTTCAGGACATAATAAGAAACTAGTATGAAGGAAGGTCTTAATGTAGTGAATATAATACTAAGCATTTCAATCTGAAATTAAATTAATCGAATTGACCAGGTAAATGGGAGAGAAATGGGAGTCCCTCCATTGCTTTCCTTAGACACCAATAAATTTGGCTAGGTCAGACAACGGAACCAATTAAAAACCATGTTCTCTTTACCAATCATGAACCAATTTTCCTAGACACCGATAGATCAATTAGACATCCTGACTGATTCAGCTATAGATTAATTACACTATAACTTAATATAATTTTTCATAGAGGGATTTAAAAGGTCTCGATGTACATACTGATTTAAATCAAACTAAATGCCCAATAGCATCAAATATAATAAAAAATATATCTATTAACATGTATAATTATTCTAGGACAACTATCATTATATAGTGAATACTTTCTCCTATATCAGGGTAACCTTTACAGAATAATATATACAACATAATCTTATTATGATAAGTAAAAGAATATGATCTCATCATATAAATAGAAACATGCTAAAAATATTATACCATATTTTTCATTTATGCTATTATGTTATAAGCAAAGCATTATATGATTTAACCTAATAAGACTCGCTTTGAGACCACTGTTGGGTTCGGTGCATAGGGCGGAAGCATGAATTTCAAAGCAAAATATGAAATCAAAATAAATCAAACCCAAAACCCAAGGACCACCTTATTAGCAATTAAATTATATAACATGCATTTGTAATATAAAAGAAAGTATTAGAACATACCTCTTATCGCTAAACCCTAAATTAACCCTGATTATCGATAGTAGTCTGTCAGGGGTTCCATCAGGTGCCCACGTGTTCACCCTCCAACGTTGATCTATACAGAGATTTGATTAACACACCAGCACCTCTGATTTAAAATTTTTGTAATAAGAACTTCAATTAAATGGGCAAGACCTTCTTAAGCCTTTATGTCACCTTCCTTGCCTTTTCTTATCTATCTTTCTTTTTCTTTTGTCTTATTAATTTTTCTTTCTAATATTTTAGTCTTAAGATAACTTCTTGTCCTTATAAAGATAAGGTCTAGATAAGAGAAAGGAAAAAAAAAATTGGATAAAAAAAAACTCTTGTAAGAAAGAAAAGATAATGTTTTTCTCTCTCGGACTCTTGATGCACACCCTTATTTATAATGTACGTAAGGATGCCAACAAAAATCTCACGCCCTTTCCTTATCTATTTCTCATGCCCCATCAGCTAATCTCATGCCTCATCAATAAAAAAAATGAGATATAGACTTAGTCCAAGAGGTGCCTTAAAGCAGAAGGACTCTTAGACTAATTCTACGTAAGTTTTTACGAAGAGTCGCAATGCATCAACTTTGGCGCCTCCATTTTCATCCATTAGATCGTGATACAAAGCCATCCAATGGCTCTAAAAAGGGATGCCCAATCAGCAAGAAGGCATAGAGATAATCTTTGAATAGTCAAAGTCCCAAGAGACTTTGACTTGGTCCAAGAGACGTCAAGGAGAAGTAGGCGACTTGGAGACTTGGGCGGCAAGGGGTCTTGGGCGACAAAAACATCATGGGCAAAAAATTTAAAAGGAAAAAGAAGTCTTTCATCTACAGAAGGACTCTTCTATGCCCCATATCTGATGTGCACACTAATTAAAAAATAATTATGTGACATACTATATGGAAAAAGTCAAAGAAGGTAGGCGCCATCTTATTCCATGCGCTAAAGAGTCCTTTGCGCATGAAATACTTCCCACACGCAAGAGAGAGACTCTCTGGCATGTGGGATGCTGGTAGGTGGTGCCCAATCTGAAGTCTAATCAATCTAGGTTAATCCAACTCAAGACCAAATCCTATTTGGCTCAAATCAGATCTAAATTAGCCCAAATCGGAAGCTGATTCGAATCCAATTTGAATCCTGGTGCTAGGGTTTGCTATATGTGCTAGCATATTCATCTTGCAAACATGGTCTAATCTAATTAGACCCTTAATCAATTCTCTTTGTATGTGACCCATTGGGTTCCACATCTAATCAGTAGTGAGTCAGGGTGTGATTTGACCTAATCTGGTTAGAACTCAACCAAACCGATTTAGGTCAAAACTAGCCAACCCAAATTGACTTAATTTAGAGCACTTTCTAATTTAATGATCAAATTAAAATTTTAACTTGATCGAACCCACAAGACATGATTGACGTCTAGCAACGTATCATGACTATCCAAAAGATGTGAAATTTTGATGGAAATACCAAACATATCCTTCAGTGAAATTTACCATGCAACTAGATCCTTCGATCTCCCTGCATGTTGAATATGACTCTGGGTATGAAAATATGTCAACCCCAATATCATATTCATTTCTCTTTCAATCTTATGATAATGATTCATTCAATAAAACATTAGAAACTATTTCTAATTTTCATCATGCTTTGATCAAAGTCTTCATGAATCATTATTTGTTAGAAGTAGGTAGGATGCTTTTTCTCTTATCAGGAGTGATCGATTCCTTGTTAACCTACTCACAATCTTTATATATATAATTTACCAAATCTAGATCATCCCATACATAACTAAGTCATGAATGACTATGAACCAAAATATGGATTTATATATATAAGATTCTATGGTAGTTTCAGGTCAAAGGATTACATGCACAAATTCCACTATGAGAACCATCTATTGACATGTAGATAAGACTCCATTAGATATTCTCAATTTGGATCAATTCAGTGAACTCATTCTCTAATGAGCACCCACATTCTTGTATTAGTGTCATACATAAGTTATTGTGAGATCAATCATCCTCTTATTTGAGCATACAAAGAATGTGCTAGTCTTACCGAAAAACATTGATCCCTAACTCAATGTCCCATCGACTAGGAATATTTAAATTAGGATTTTAAGATTTTAGGTCTCACTAGTATGATCTCATCATAATCCTAAAATCATAGCCCTAATTTATAGGGTTCATCATAATCTTAAATAAATAATAAGATACTGTATATGATGAAATAAATGTCTTTTATTAAAAAATGTCATTACATGAGTCTGGAAGACAAAGAACATCCCAAAAATAAATTGGCTTTAGGGCATATTCCTTTCATATACACCTCAAGGTTTCGAATGGCTAGGAGGTCGAGTCATGGTGTAGTCAAACTACAACACCTTCAAGATGAAATGCCAATGCACCTTAGGTTAAAAAACCAAACACATAACTGTAGCTTCGAGCCAGTCACCAATAAGAAGGTAGACTTCCTAATGACTACTCGAGGTGGTCACGCTCAGTACCCTCATTCTCTAACGAGTACCTTACTCTCACTCTGGTGTCTCTATACCATAGACTCAAGACTTATCTACTATAAAGAAGCGATTGTACACCAACCTTTCGGATCAATCACCATCCTCATGATGATCCTACGGTCATGAGCATTTTATGAGTTAATAATGAAAATTCATATCTTAAATTTTTAACTCTTGAAAATAAGAACTATCATTGCCATTAACTCAAGAAATGTATCACAGACACTAAATATACATTGTGATAAAAAATAATCTATTTTATTATTTATAGTCAGAATTATAATTTTGTCCTTAGAAGTCTATAACAAGTGTCAGCCAATTCTAGCTTCTAAGGCACACATATCTAACATGTTCAACACTGGATTGACATCAAATTGGCAGAACTCCTTCTTGGATGAACTTCTGTAATCTACAAAGAGTGGCGAGCCTCTGAATTCTCGCACCAAGAGTTTTGGATGCATGAGCAAAAGAGCCTCATCTCCACTTTATTAACCTTCGGATATTCATGAAAGTAGTAGAGCTTCAAAGAAAATGATTGAGTCATAAAAGTATCATAGTCATCCATAGCTGCCAACCTAGCTCTCGCCTACTGATCTCCATCCGATCACCAGATAGTCTCCTTTCAGTCAAACTCCTTTCGACCGATCTCCTCCAGTCTTTTGGACTCCCTCAGTGATGCCCCAGTCAGACCTCCTCTAGTGGATCTCCTTCCGAACTATCCATAGTTGGATTCCTTTTGGACTCCTTTATTGGATCTTGTCCTAGATTCCTTTCGAATGATCTCCTTCTAGATGATGTTCTCAGTTGTACTCTCATTGGACGAACTTCATCAATCATCCTTCTTCTGGATGATCTTCTCCAATCGGGTTCCTTCATCCGATCTCCTTCTAGGTGATCTCCTCCAGGAGAAATTATTATGAACGAGCTTCTTTCAGGTGCCAGGCAAGTTTCCTTCAGTCGACTTTCTCCCAATCATCCAGAAGGACCTCGTCATCCACATGAATTCGGCTATCAACTTAATTCAAATCAACATATAAGTAGGCGATCTTAAAGGAGTCTAAACTATTCTGGAACTGATCTAACCCAAAACTCTTCACTGCCAATGCCTACTCTATCCAAACTTTAACTACTAAATCCCAACAGACTAGCACGTCATGACAACAAACACTATCCTCCATAACAAACTCTATGTGTCCTGAACAACCTACTACCACATGGTTATAGTTGTCACCATCAGTTTGTTACAGGGTCCATCTATAAAAAAAATCCTTCAGATATATTTTCTCTAAGCTCTCATTCTCCTTTCCATTGCTCTACTCTTTAACTCCATTTCTGTTAGCCGAAAGAGCTGACTTGACCATCGGAGGGTCCTACTGAAGCCACCACCCCGACTCCAATTAGGACTTTATTTTGCAGGTCATCGATGGCAGCCTCATCTCCCTCAACTCCAACTTACTCCGGCATCAACCAGATTCCACACCAATAAGATTGGCGCTAGAGGAAGGACAACATCTGAACTCTTATTCTATAAGGAGTATTCAGTCAATTTTATTTACCTTCTCCTTTTGATCCTTTAAAATCTATCTTTATTTGATCTCTTTTGCTATAGAAATGCCTCCAAAAAAGATGACCACTCGGAGATCCACTACCTCTGCCACTAGATCTGAGCCAAACGCACCTGCTTCAACATCATCACCAGCACCACAACCTCCTCCACCAACGATAACAATGGATCAAAAGTAATTTAACCTATTGGTACAATAGGTTCGCTGCCTCACCAAAATGGTGCAAGCCATGTGGCAACCCCCAGTGATAGTCCAGTCGAAAAACCCCCATCAGGATATCAAGAACCAGTCGCAAGGAGGCATACTCGGGTCAGCAGACCTATTGCCTTCGAAAAGAAGAAGCAGAGAGCAGAGAGCTCCTATTCCGATCATGATTCTTCTTCAGAAGAGACCTTCCCTATCTACAATCAGAAATCCTCTGAGATCCATGATCGAGATGAGGCCATCGATTGAAAGCTTCAAAAAAAGAATCAATGGATTGTAGAGCTCTGCCATGTTGCCCTAGCTAACTATGATAACATCTGCACTGATCCTCCTTTCTCTTAAATAATCATGCAAGAGTCGATCTCATCGAACTTCAAGCTCCCCTAATTTGAGAGCTACAATGGGACCACTGATCTGGTCGACCACCTGAAGGTCTTTTGGATCAGATGCAGTTGAAGGAAAAAATCCTGCTTCCCGGATTAGGTTCGTTCATATCTGATTTGATCAAGAGGGATATTTCAAAAAAAAATTTTTTAGATCCAAATCAGATCTGAGACTCTTTAGATCTAATATTATTGATCTAATAAAATAAAATAAAATAAAATAAAATCTAATTTAATTATACCTTTGTTATGGGTAATCCTATTATCCTGCGATGATCGTGATGTTTGCTTGAGGTTCTGGATGTAGCCATGCAAGCACCTGGCCTCTACTGATATCCACTCAGGTTGGATCCGAAGATCTTCTCCTTCTCAATCTATCCTCCAAAAATCAGATCTAGATCTAATTTTGAAGGTCTTCAAAATACCTTTTGAAGATCAGTTATTGTCTTTTGCAGCAGTGCTACCTTCTTACTTTCCTATTGCCTTTCTCTTGCTTGGATCGCACCAAACTCAAGTCTAAATCCTCTTGGGCGTGGAGAGCAGAGAGAGGACCTGAAGATGGCATGAAGAGGGAGGAAGAGAAACTTTGTAGCATGGGCAAGGGGCAGAACCTCTCAATCTTAGGTGCAGACAGGATTTATATAGATCCTGCTGTGCCATGCAGTGCCACATCATCCCGACCAATCATGGCTCTTTATGCAATCAGATCTAAATCTGAATAGTGGGATAACATCATCTAATCCAATCAAATTAGAGGACTCTTTGGTGCTAAGACTGGTCAAAGAGGACTCTTTAACCTCCTTAGGTGGCGCCAAACCTCCTTAGGTGGCGCCAAAACTGGTCAAAGAGGACTCTTTGGCACCACCCAAGTTGAAACCATGAAGCAACCTGGAGTCCGATCTGTATGGAACTTGAGGCATCATTCTCATGGGGTGCACACCTCCCTAGGCATGCACCTCCTCCCTTTCTACCTTTTAGTAGGAGGATAAAGCCCCATCTTCTCTCCTATGGGTGCATGATACATGGGTGGATGTCTAAGTGTCAAAGGTCAATATTTGACCAAAGTCAAAGGACAAGATTTAGCAGGTGATGGAAAATGACAGGTGTTGTCTCAAATTTATCTCATAAATTAAGACAACCCTTTTTTAACCTAGACAAGCTCCAGTCAGATCAAGTAAAGATTTATGAGTGAGCCCAAATACATTTGGCTCAGTCGAGACAAGCTTTAATGATTATTGAAGGAGAACATTAGGCTCAATCGTGTGCTAGCATGATTTTCTTGAACCTAATTAAATCTTATTCAAATCAATTGAACTAGGCTAGTCTAATTGATGATATCCAAATCTAAACCCTTGTTTGTATGTCCCAGTTAGATTCAGTTCCATATGGTAATGGGATACGCCACAATCTTTATCATCGATATCATCAAAACACCTTTCGATAGATCAGAACTTTTCTAATTCGGACAACTAGTATGATCGATCATCCAAATCATTCTAATTGCTTCCAAAATCCATCAGTGACATCTAGCAGCATATGGTGACAATCCATCAGAACTAAAAATAAACCTCTTGGTGCAGTTACTTATGTGATTAAGTTCCTCTATCTTGAGCCCCGATCGGATTAGGGTTAAGGTGATCTCATTAAAACCTAATTTCCGTCATATGAATTAATCATTCGATTCAAGTCCAATGTGAAAATCCTAATAGAAACTTTTTCTACTATTTCACTCTACCATGGCCATGGGCTTATGGACTTGACTCTCATGATCATCATAGAGCTGCTCCTCATCTACCGAGGTAGATAAATCCCCTATTGGTGCAATCCAATTCCTACAATGAACATGCTATAAATCCCCTAGGTTGCTTCATGCTTTCAACTTGTGTGGTGCCAAAGAGTCCTCTTTGACCAGTCTTGACACCACCTAAGGAGGTTTGTGAGGGACTCTAATCTGATTAGATCATATTATGTCATCCCATTAGTCAGATTTAGATCTGATTGCACAAAGAGCTATGATTGGTCGGGATGATGTGGCACTGCATGGCGTAGCAGGGTTTATATAAATCCTATTTGCACCTAGGATTGAGTGGTTCTGCCCCTTGCCCATGCCACAAAGTTTCTCTCCTTCGATTTTTTAGCCTAAGCTATGGCTCCAGTGCTATGATGGGACTGGATTATCGGTGGAGGGTGCCACTCCCAACCCGCTAATGAACCTCAATAACTACATAGCTTATATGGTAGCATCATATGCCATGATGTACTCTACATCACTAATTAAATAGGCTACAGTATCTTGCTTGGAATCTTTTCAGCAGATTGCTCCTACAATTAGGGTATGATCCGACACTCTCTTGCTTTCATCTTGATCTGACTAAAAATTGAAATCAAAATATCCATAAGTTTTAAGTCAGTATCTCCATATTTGAGTCACTAGATCTTAATATTTCCAAATACTAAAGGATTGTCTATACAATCTTTCAGTGGTTCTCATTTAGATCAGACTGGTATCTACTCACTATCATTAGTGAGCATACCATATTTGATTTTGAACATATAGAAATTAGATGACAGCCAAATATTTATTCCTTGCAATGCTGGAATACTATTCTCGATTATGAGAATTTTATCCATAGACAACACAAGGAATAACACTACAGAACATTTTGTCCAATTATAAATGTAGGGTTTGTCTTTATTCATAATAAAGACATATGTTAAAAACATATGTTCGAACTCTGAGATGATAGTCAGATGGGCTTTATAGGTCTCTACCTTTTCGTCTGTGCTACATGTTGGAAATTGTGTCCCAAAAGCTAATCGTTAGCCTGTTAATGATTAAGCTACTTTGTATATATAATTGATCATTGATAAATAAAATTCTTTGATATATTTTTCATCATAAATCTTCATCTTCTAACAAACTCCATTTTTGTGATGAAGTTCTTAGGACTATTTAGTTTTGATAAAGAGAGAATTTATCGATTAGTTCTTAAATCAATTCACGGCCAAATGATAGGCTGTTAAATAGAACGACAGCATCTATCGAGTATAGATCACTGTATGCCATATAGGTTAGCTATCCTCTTAACCAAGGAGTGTGGTGATATTGGTATTATTAGATATGTATGCCCTAGTAGCCAGAATTGGCTGGCACTTGTAATACACTTCTAGGGGCAAAATTATAATTTTGACTATAAATAATAAAGTGGGTTATTTTCTATCACATATGTATATTTAGTGTCTATGATACATCTCTCGAGTTAATGGTAACAATAATTCTTATTTTCAAGAGTTGAAAATTTAAGACAAGAATTTTCATTATTAACTCATAAAATGCTCCTGACTGTAGGATCATCATGAGGATGGTGATTGATTCGGAAGGTTAGTGTACAATCGCTTCTTTATAGTAGACGAGTCATAAGTCTATGGTGTAGAGATACCGAAGCAAGAGTATAGATACTCGTTAGAGAACGAGGTTACTGAGCGTGACCATCTTGAGTAGTCATAAGGAAGTCTACCTTCTCGTCGATGACTGACTCGATGCTGCAGTGGTGTGTCTGGTTCTTTGACTTGAGGTGCATCAGCAGTTCATCTTGAGAGTGTTATAGTTTGACTATACCATGACACGATCTGCTAGCCATTTGAAACTCTGAGGTGTATGTTGGCTATTGCATGTTCATTATAGGAATTGGATTGCACCAAGATGGAATCTATCTACCTCGGTGGATGAGGAGCAGCTCTATGATGATCATGAGAATCAAGTCCATAAGCCCATGGCCATGGCACAGTGTGAAATAATAGAAAGAGTTTCTATTAAGATTTTCACATCGGACTTGAATCGAATGATTAAATCATATGATAGAAATTAGGGTTTGATGAGTTCACCTTAACCCTAATCTGATTGGGGCTCAAGATAGAAGAACTTAATCACACAAGTAGCTACACCGAGAGGTTCATTTTTAGTTTTGATGGATTGCCACCATATGCTGCTAGGTGTCACTGATGGATTTTGGGAGCAATTAGAATGATTTAGATGATCGATCATTCTAAATTGTCTGAATCAGAAGAGTTCTGATCCATCGAAAGGAGTTTCGATGATGTCGATGATGGAGATCATGAGATATCCCATTATCATACAGAACTAAATCTAACTATGTCACACAAATAAGGGTTTGGATCTAGATATCATCAATTGGACTAATCCAGTTCAATTGATTTGAATAAGATTCAATTAGGTTCAAGAAAATCATGCTAGCACACGATTGAACCTAACATTCTTGTTTTTCTATCATTAAAAGTTGTCTTAACTGAGCTAAATAAGTTTGTGCTCCCCCAGGTACCTTTACCTGATCTGATTGGAGCTTGTCCAAGTTAGAAAAGGATTGTCTTAATTTATAAGATAAATTTGAGACAACACCTACCATTTTTCGTCACCTGCTAATTCTTGTACTTTGACTTGGTCAAACATTGACCTTTGATCCTTGGACATCTACCCATGTGTCATGCACTTATTGGAGAGCAAATAGGGGCTTGTCCCCTCTCTAGAAATTAGAAAGAAGGGGGTGCATGCCTAGGATGGCATGCGCCCATGGATAGGGACGCTAGAGTCCCATACGGATGGGATTCCAGGTTGCTTCTTGGTTTCTACTTAGGTGGCCCTTGGGTATCTACTT
The DNA here is from genome assembly GCA_006176705.1 of Cocos nucifera. Classification (NCBI taxonomy): domain Eukaryota; kingdom Viridiplantae; phylum Streptophyta; class Magnoliopsida; order Arecales; family Arecaceae; genus Cocos; species Cocos nucifera. Next base: position 120,384 of record QRFJ01004264.1, on the reverse strand, counting down.
TGACCAGTCTTAGGTGCCATCTAAGAATGAACTTATGGGTCTCTCATTTGATTAGATCAGGTGATGTCATCCCACCAATCAAATTTAGATCTGATTGCACGAAGCAACGTGATTGGCCGGGGTGATGCAGCATTGCATGGCGCAACAGAGTCTATAAATAGACCCTATCTGCGCCCACTTCTAAACTCTCCTCCTCTTAGCCATGCCCCAAGGCTGCCCCTCTCCCTTCTCCATGCCACCATCTAGCCCTCTCTCTCCTCTCCACGCCCAAGGAAGTTGGGCCTTCAGATTAGTGCGAGTTAGGCAAGAAAAGGCTGATGGAAAAAGAAGAAGGCAGCACTACTGTAGAGACGACGGGTGATCTTCAAAAGAAATTTTGAAGATCCTCTAAATCAGATCCAAATCTAATTTTTAGAAAAAAAAAAGAGAATAAGAAGATCTCCAGATCCAGCCCAAGTAGATACCGGTAGAGGCCAGACGCTTGCATGGCTAGATCCAGAACCTCAGGTCTTCGGTAGGATCATCAATGGATAATCAGATTATCCAGAATCAAGAAAAAATTAATTTAGAATTAATTTAATTTTATTTTTTTGATTATTAGATCATAAATTAGATCTAAAAAGTGTCAGATTTGATTATAATCTAAGAAAAAATTTTTAAAATATGCCTCTCGATACAATCAGATCTGAACAAACCTGATCCAAAAAATCAAGATTTCTCTTCAACTGGTATCAGAGCTAGGTTCTTATAAAATTTATTTAGATCTAATTTTATCTAATTAATTAATAATTTTAGATATCACATGAGATATGATTAGATCTAAAATTAAAAAAATAAAAAATTAAAATTATTTAATCTAGATCTAATTGTATGAGATACATAACTAGACTAGGAATAGAATTATTCTATGTGTAGTCTAGTATAATCATATTTTTTATTTAATTAAATATGATTTTTAGATCTATTTATTTACTATTTTTTGATCTTATAAATGTTATAATTTGATCTAAAAATAGAAAATAAATTAAATTTAATTTATTCATATGAGATATGATAGTTGCATGTTTAGACAAGTTGTAGAATAGTTCTGCAAATAGGTCTAGATTAAATTTTATTTGATAAGATCAAATTTAAATTTAATTTTTTAGATGATTATGAGATAATTTAGATCTGAAAAACATGCATGCATGATATATGTGATATATACAAAACATGTTTTAATTAGATCTATTTTTTATATGAGATATATGCTTAGATCTAATTAGTTTTTGTAGATTAGTTGTATTTCTGATTAAGGCGTTCTCCTTGACCATCCAGTCATAAGAACAAAGTAGGACTTAAAGATCCTCTCCTCCCATTTGATGGGGTGTTCTTATGATGTGTAGGGGTACTGCGCATTCGTCCTTAATCAAAAATTGAAAACTTACTTTCTGCAAAATCCTAGATCCTGAAATCCTAGGAACTTATTTACATGTTTTATTTAAGAACCCTAACTTAATTAAGAATTAAGTTTATGAAATATCAATTAGATCTAAAATTGAGAATTTCAGATCTAAGACATATTCATAAAATTGGGTTTGGGCTTGGGTAGCTCAATTAGGTCTAGCGGTTGATCAAACTGAATCAAGAGTTGGTTAGATGGGATCAACAATGCTTAAATTGACCAGCCTAATAGGATTAAGTCTGGGTCAAGATCGAGTCATGTGAGTGATCGATCAAGCTAAGACCTAATTAGGCTCAGTGGTTAGAGTCTGGATTGTCGGCTAACTCGATTGGTTTTGGCTCAACAATTCGGTGTCTAAGGTAAGTTTGGCAGATACGATCGATTAATTTTTAATTGGAAGCTACTCGACTCGAATGCATTCTTGTTGAGTTAATGGCATACCCTTCCATCGGTCTCACTTACCTAGCCATGTTTGTTGACTCAGTTTTGATATGAGGTGGTCAATAATCCGAGCTAACCCATGATACTAGGCTAGTCATAATGGTTATGACTATGTCAAGTCTAGTTTAATGAGACCTAAATCAAAACTCCCTAAGAAAAGATTAAGTCTAAGGTCTTCCACCATTGTAGATATGCGAACCCTTTTCGGGGTTGATTATTCTCGGCTGGTTATAGTGGCTCAGTTGCATCGAGAAGATGCAACCATGTCTATTAGGCATTGGATGCTACAGGCTAGAGGATGGATTGGGCTCAATATTTTAGATACGGTGAGAGACTCAATTAGGAATCCAATTTATGCAAATGATGGGTTTGACTTAACTAAGGAGTGGATCAATATTCTGGACATGGAGAGATTCATGAATTAGAGACCAAGTTTGGGTGCATCATGACTAGAGAATCATTGAACAAGAGTTGTTCACTCATTGGCTAACCCATCACCAATAACTGTTAGGTGAGGTGATGAGTAAGTCAGTGGGACTGCACCACCCATTAGAAATCAGTAATCGTGGAGATTTTTGCATCTCTACAGAGGGAGTGTAGGGATCTGAGAAAATAGTGGGAGCTAGTTTGTTTAAAAATAAAATTTCTAAACAAATTGGTTAAGTCTTAATTACAATATCTAACTAGAAACTTTGACTCTCTACAGAAAAATGTCTGCATCCAACCCACTAGTACGAATTTTGGACACCCATAAACTGACCAGACCAAATTACAAAGATTGGCTCCAGAACTTCAAAATCATTTTGGATTCCGAGAAGTTAACTCATGTGTTAGACCAGGACCCTTCCATCTTACCAGTTCGTCCATCTGTAAAGCAAAGAGCGTCTCTAGATAAGTGGACAGACGATGATAATAAGGTCAGATACTACATGTTGGGCTCGATGTCTGATGAACTTCAGCACCAACATGAAGATATCAAGACTGCTCGCCAAATGTTGGCTCACTTATAGGAGATGTTTGGTGAACAGAGTCGCACAGCCAAGTATCAAGTCACTAAACGACTATTCAAGACTATGATGCGTGATGGGCAGTCAGTCTAAGATCATTGTCTGATGATGATTAAGGACTTGGAAGAGCTTGGAAAGCTTAGAGTGAGGTTGGACTTGGATCTGCAGAATGATATAATTCTGCAATCCTTAACTGATGCGTATGGGCAGTTCATCATGAACTACCATATGCATAAATTTCAAAACTCCTTAGCCGAACTTATGAACATGTTAGCTACCGCTGAGCTTTCCATGAAAGGTTCTAAAGGCTCAGTGCTTGCTATGGAATGGACTTCTTCCAAGGAAAAGTCTTTTAGAAAGAAGAAGTCTACGAAAAAGCAGAAGGTGGAAGGAGAAAAGAAAAAAAAGATAGATTTGAAGAAGAATTCCACTGACAAAGGAAAGTATTTCTATTGCTATAATGACGGCCACTGGAAACGGAACCGCCCTACATACCTGGCCATCCTGAAGAATAAGAAGGAGGTTGGTCCTTCTAGAGCTATGCTCGTTATTGAGTCTAACCTTACGGTTTCTTCTACATCTAGTTGGGTGCTTGACTCTGGTTCTAGTGCTCACTTGTGCACTTCTATGCAGGGTCTTAAGGATAGTAAGAGGCTGAGGGATGGTGAGATGATCCTATGTGTCAGAAATAGAGCAAGGGTTGCTGCCGTGGCCAAAATCCACCAGCAACACCTAGCAGCATATGGTGGCAACCCATCAAAACTTTGAAATGAACCTCTCGGTGTAGCTACTTGTGTGATTAAGTTTCTTCTATCTTGACTCCGATCAGATTAGGGTTAAGGTGAACTCA